>JAFBJQ010002821.1:66827-91827 GCA_016785345.1 Trinectes maculatus
ATATATATATATATATATATATATATATATATATATATCCCTCTTCTACTTTCCCTCTCTCTTTTTCCACACTGTCTGTCTGAGTTGTGGTGTCAGATCCCTCATACATATTCAGTGCTGAGGCCATCTGTGTCCCTCCAATATGCATGGACCAGCCTGTTGTTGCATTAGAGCCAAGCTCATAACCTGCTAGTGTTATTGTCGTTTTCAGTTCAAGTACAACCCTTTTACTTCTGTCCATGCATTTTGCAGTGGGTGTCACATTTAATTACTAGTATTTTGTTGCTTTTGCCAAACCCAGCTGACAGAGGAACCCCCCCGAACAAGATGTCATAAAAAATCTGTAAAGTGACATGTGTGTTTCTTGTTAGATTTGTGTTACGAGGTTGTGTCATGTCACAAGTAACTGCAGTGATTAGTGGAAAGTTTTTGTCCATATCTCATATTTTACAGACCTAAATTTATTTTTGGTTACATTATATCACAGATGTACATGCACAGACACTGGTTTTACAGTATATTCTTATTTTTCTTTCCTTTGTATAGTAAACACACTGTGCAGTGGCAGCTACTGTATTTTCGTCATGCTCCATGTATGATGACAATAAAATGATTCTATTCTATTCTATTCTATTCTATTAGAAAACAATGAAGACACAGTTAAGAGGGCTGATGTCGCCTGGTTGATTTTACAGCAGTTTGCATTATTGTACAAGAAAATCAAATGAGAATCAGATGGCTCCAGCACATTAAATGAGTGATCTCGAGAACGCAACACTCAGCATTAAATCACATGCACGCACATGCGCACACACACACACACACGTGCACAATACAAAAGAGTAGCAGAACAGATGCCTGAGTGCAGTACCTCATGGGAATATATGTGTTCTATTTACTAAAAATCTGGGCAACAAAAGAGCATGTCCTTTCATTTCTCTCCAGCGGTCTTTAACATCCCAGTGTCGTATCTCTGGGCGTCCAATTTTCTCTGGGCGTCCAATTTTCACCCTGAAAAAAATCTTTACATGGCCTCCAACTTTTACTCTGTCCTCTTCACTCCCTCTCTTATTTATCCCTCGATTTCTCTCTGTCTCTCTGCCAGTTCATCATGTACCCACTCTTCTTGTTATGAAGCCAATTAGTGTAACTGAAATAGTTTCCATGGCGACAGAGGTGCTAATAATAACAGACACCCCCACAGCAAGGGCTGGTGAAGAACACACGTGCACACACGTGTGCACACACATCCAGTGAAGGCATATATAACTAACAAAGACAAGCGTTGTACTAATTTAACATGCTGTATGTTATCAAAGCATGCATGTTTAAACAAAATGGCTATACACACACACACACATGCACACACACGTACGTATGTACAAACACATGCACGCACACAGGTGAATGCCTGACAGCCAACTGTCATCCTTGTGTTTAATTTTAAGATACTGATAACAATGCTGATGAGGAAAAAATTTCAATCAGTGATCAGAGGAAGATAATACTTCATGCTCTAATTCTTTCCTGATTGTACTGTTGTCAATTTAAAAGTGTTTGTTGTTGCAGAACAACAAACACATTGTTCAACAATGAATTCAATGGGAGGTGTGTCTGTGTTTATCACATCTGCATCAGGGGGCTCACTGCTAAAACCAACTTCTGTGATAATGTTGTTCAGTACAAACGCATCTGAGAACCCTTTCATTTCAGCGTTATTTATAGTGTGGAGCCGTGTAAGGCTTTAAAGAGTATTGATCCAAAAAAATAATCATCTGCACCTAGCAGCCTGAAAGGTTGCTGCTTATTATATTGTTGATCTTATTGTAAATATTTCTAATCAAAATCTTGAGACCAATTTCTTGTTCAAACAAAGTGAGGTTGCCTGGCTACAGCTAACATCACATCCACTGTGTTCAAGCAACAGATCCTTTCGCCATGTACAGTATGACCAATCCTTGTCAAGATTCTCAGATATAAAATTAACTCTTAATTGAAGTCAATTTAAAATGAATTTAGCATGAGATGCAGGCCATAGGAAAAGCAGGGTAGCCAATATATGGTGGTGATGGCTGATACTGTCGAGGCTGAGTACTTGTTCCCACGAAAAGCGTTTTCTTATGTCTAAACATTTCATTATGTCTAAACATAATGTCTAACATCGTTCACCATCACCTATACAATTCTCCTTTAAAAGGCATCTGGCTGAAAAGAAAGTCCAACTGATGAAAACAGACTGAATATGTTCGGGTGGATAAAAAAAGGAATGGGAGAGAAACACTGCTGATGAACAGACAGAAGCACATGATGAAGGAAAGTGAGAGCTTGAATGGAAAGACAGGAAGTGATAAAAGCAAAGGGAATGTACTAGGTTAGAGGCCAAGAGTCTTTTATTGTGCTTTGATGCAGTGGATAAATAGAATCATCAGGAAACACTGCCTTTAAATGTATTTGAGTTGAAGTGAGAGAGGGAGAGACAGCGGAGAGAAATGGAGGTGGTCCCCTGAGGGCCGAATGACGCACAAAGCCGACCAGCTTCAGAGTGACAGAGCAGCTAATAGACAACTCTCTCACTTTATTGCAACTCCACTCATTCCAACAATCTGCAGAGACAAAAAAAGAAACCTTCTCTCTGCAAAGATTAGACTTAATGCAAAATCTGATTGGAGTCCACAGCCTGGTTAAGTCTACACACTTATTCTTGAAAAGAAAAAAAAATGTTAGGTTGGTCAAAGCTAAAACAAGCTGATTGGTGCACTTCATTTGGTTTTTTCCAGACATTACTAGTATTAATTTTTGATTCAAATTCTTCATTCTTTTTTACTTTGTAAAAATATTATGCTGCTTTGTCAATGTCAGCTTTTGGTTGCACCCATTCATACCTCTGCTGAATGGATGTATGCAAACTAGAGGGAGTGGGTGGGGGGTGCACACTGAATCTATAAAGTTGTGTGTGAAAGGAATCAAAAACAGAGGCCTCTTCGGAGATGAACTGAAATGAAGCCTTTTCTCACATGGTCAAGGTTTTATTGCGGCGAGCACACATTGTGCCTACAGCCATCACAGGGTTTTTCACTTCCAACAAACTGATGGTGGCGCCACTGTGGTGACATTTGTCTGAGGAAATTAGTCCCTTGATGACTCTGTAGCAACTAGAGATCCAGCCCGAAGCAAAAGCAGCCTCACTATATGAAACAAGGTCCATACTGATTTTAATGTGATTTCTTCCATTGCCGCATCATGAGTGTACACAGTGTTAAGACGCAGACCACCTGCAGTGAAGCTACCTGTATATAAACATGTAGCAATGAAGCCTTTTTCTATGTCGGATCTGGAAAATTGAAGAACATTTGTTGTATTTTTGAAATATAGAATGTATGTATCCTGCATAATAGTTAAATCCTGCACAATAGTTGGTCTGCCCTTGGAAAGGAAGCACAGCTTTAATCAGCATGAATTCATATTGGTTACAATAGATTCAAAAGGTGATTAAAGTTTTTTTAAACCGCTCGTCTTCTTCATCGTTCCCATCGGTATGTTCCACTCAGGTTTATAAGAATTGAGGCTGTATTCAGCCCAAATTTAAGAAAGCGTGAAAAATATTTCTATTGAAGCCCGAATCTTCACCTTGGCAATGGTTACAGTGCACATCACCGTCAGGCTATGGGTATGAAGGTTTATGATGTGAAGGCAGTCTGCATTTTCAGTTTCAGTTCACTTCAGTTTTATTCGCCTGGCGCCAATTTCATAACAAACATTTCCTTTTTCCTTCCTCTCTTCTGTTGGCAACATCAAAAGCTCCCATTCGCCCTGTCTCCCGTCTCCCCTTAATGTTACTTCCTCCACTGACTCCTTTTATACCCCCACCATATTGACACGTTTTTTTTTCCTTGCTAGGTTCATCTCGTCTGTGAGGATGTTAATTTGCTGGTGGGAGAAAAAAAGTGAGAGAGTCAGCAAGGGGGAAGGTTCTCACTCCTCTGCTGCCTGCCTGGAGGAAGGACAGCTTTTGGCACTTGATCAGCTGTGGGGCTCCGAGTGTCAAAAGACTGAAGATACAAATGCACACAGAGGAAAAGAAAGAGAAAATTCTACACTGACATACACTGATCCCCCCCCTTCTCTTATTTCTACAGCAGAATGGACACATTAAGTTGTGTTATACTGGTGATGCAGTAAATACAAAGCAAAACAATCGATGAAAAATGACTGCATGTATTCTTTATTATTGTTGGTTTTGCAGTAAATCTAAGAAAATCGCCATCTTTAGATGAATAACACGTAATATTCCTTCACTATCTGTGATATATATTAACAACAACAGAATGAGTTGATGTGAAATGTCAAAAATCCTGGGTGACGTCGGTTAAAGCAGCAAGTGCTTTTTGCCAAAAAAAGAAAATGCGGATTCTGGACGTGCTGGGAGGTTGTTTGCTTTCACCATGTCTGCAGATAGGAATTAAGTGCAGCCTTTCGTTTTGCTGGATGCGGGAGGGCAAAGGAGCAGCTGCCTTTGCTGCAGCATCAGTGACGGCATTTTAACCACCTGACACTGCACTGACTCCCTACTGTGCCTCCAGTCTCCTTGTGCCCCGCGCACCTTCGCACCAACATCTTCTCCCTCACCCGGTCTCAGCTCACAACCACAGGCCGTGACGATTCACTCTGGACGATTCAACTTTTAGAAACATCTGAACTCTTTGAACTCGGACCCTTACACCCCCACACGAGAAGACACAACAGCCCGTCTTTCCACACAACCCATCACCTCAGAACATAGCAGCAGTATCTGTGGCTGCATACACTATCTGCATGTCTGCGTGTGGGAGCGAGTGGGCGAGCATGTGATCTTTGACATGAGGCACTGACTCGAGTCTCATCATGGAGAAGCGCTCACAAACTAATAAACAGCAAAGAGGAGAAACAGCAGCGCTGAAAGAGAGAGAGAGAGAGGGAGATCGAGAATCATGTTTAGAGAAATTGCCTCGGGCTTGGGATCAAACAAACAGGCTACATATATTATGTGTGATGCTGTATTATGTGCAGCAGTGCATTACTAGGTACTGTAAACTTCAATTATTCAACAACATTTTTCATCCCAGCGAAATTATATGTCATTGTCTCTGGAGCGCCAAAATAATCTGCTAAGCTTGACAAACACTCAATAAGTCCCAGTCACTGACAAACACACACAACACACACATACACACAGATGAAGCACATTTCCCCGTCGCCTTCCTCGCTCCCTCTCTGATTTGTCTTCAGCCTTGAAGATAGAAAAGCATAATTCTTACAGAAATCACCTCACTTGATGGATAATAAAAGCCTACTTTAATTTGTAATTAATTTCTAGATGGGGAAAAATAACCCTTTCAGCCTTCATCAGAGCCTGTGTGTGAATAATCTCCACAGCAGCTGACGAGAGGGAGGCAGAGGAATGAAAATATTCCCTCCACACTATTATTCAGCACTGACGTCCATTATTCTGGTCTTCATTCGGCACTGGCCCTACAATTTCTGCTTCCTGTCTTGAATAACACATCTTCACTTCCCATCGCCCCCACACTGACACATCTAAGTGACAGTTGCCACGGTGATAAACAGCATGGTGAAAGAACAACAACCTGATGGGGAAAAGGATGCGAACTGCACAATGCACCTCTTTTGTTTTCCTTCAATCTCATTTTGTACATTTCGGCCTTTGTGCTTCTTCACTGATCTTTTTCTTTTTTTCTTTCATTTCTATCAGTTTTGCTCTCTCCTCCTTTCCCACTTCACTCTTTCTTCCCCGTGTCAGGGATGTTCATGTTAATAACATGAGAATAGTGTGTTTTTCACCTGCACGTCTCCATGTCTTTATTAAATGGCAGAGCTATTTTTATGATTTCTGTGACATGACTGAGGGCGTCTAAAGGCTAATGAAGAGACTGCACGCTGCTTCTGTTCACCCAAAGGGGACCACCTCTGTGTGTGTGTGTGCGTATGTGTGTGTGTGTGTGTGTGCGTGTGTGCGTGTGTGCGCGTGTGTGTGTGTGTGCATGTACACTATAGGTCGGTGTTGGTACCGCACACACACGGCACACATGAAATTAGATTGCTGATAAAGATGCAAGAGGAATATGAAGTAATCGGCATAATGTTCCCAAAAAAATGGGAAGGAGACAAATTTTCACCATTTTGCTTAATTTTTGCTTAATTTGGCCAAAAGTTGTTTTCTTACTGAAAGTTGTTTTTTTGGACAGCTGGAGGATATAATTCCAGTATTCACATACTTATGTCTTCATTACATGTCTCTCTCTCGCTCTCTCTCTATATATATATATCTGTCTGTTGTGCTGCTAAATGCTGCGCTCTCTTCACCAGCTGGTCTCTCACTATGTTTGTGTGCTGTTTGGTGCTGAGCAGGTGGCTGGACAGGATTAAATGGTATTTTTCTGAAAACAGCTCCTTGCTCCAGACAGTGGTGAGCGTGAACCAAAGACAATGTGATGTTATTCTCTTTTGAACTAAACACATAGTACACGCTTTACTCTATTGGCCTGATACATCTCACTGCTGTCTTTCTGAACCTGAGTTGACTTAGTATCACGAGTCTCGTTTGTTTCGCCATGAGAGCTACTCAGTGAAATGAAATCCATGAAGAGCTGCTGCTTCTCCGCTGGACGTCGTCAATGACGTGACGCAGAGAGCCATAAAGAACAAATCCTCTTCTCTCTCCCTCATCCTGACTGATGCTGCTCACTGACTGATTAGAAAACACAGCACCTGTGACTTTATGGTCCCTATTCTTTTTCATATTTTAGCTCCATGCATATAAATGACAGAGTTCGACCCAGCAGGTAAATAGAATGAGCTTGCTTGTTCAGCTGCTGGACTGTGTGTTTGCTGGTTATGATAACAGCCTTGCTGTGCCTGGATCTGTGGGGCTAACACCCTCCATTAACAATATCGCAGTTTGGGGTTTGTGTAATTATTTTGTAATTTGTCATTTTTATCATTTTTTATTTTGATTGGTCCCGTTCATGTGCTGACGACCAAGAACAAAGCCGACCTCCAAGATTTACCTGCACGTTGTTGCATGTGTGGATGCATCGCTTCTCCAGAGGCATTTTCATCCAAAGACAATGAACTAAACCTGTGTGTAACTGCCAGGCAGAGTAACCATTTAAACACACAGTCCTCTCCTGTTAAACAAGTCCACAGACGTTCAAAATTTCAGCTGGATTATTATTATTATCCCATCACAGCTTTTACTCACTCAACAGTAGCTGTGGTGAGCTGCAGCACTGACAGTTCATAAAACAGCTGTTGCACCACTGTGATTAAAATCACACATCCGACTGGATGAAGCAAACAGACCTGCATATACAGTACTGTTCCCATGCAGGATTACACTGACAGTGACAGGTGAAAACTGCTATTGTCACGACTAGTAAAATCAGTTTGCACCTGTTTTACGGGCACTAAGAGCTTTTGTCATTAGTCCCCTGATGTTGTTTCTCATTGAAAATGGAAAGCGGATGCGGAAGAAAGCAGAATTCAATAGTCATTGCGGGAGACATAATGCATCTAACATAATTTAGGCCTGGACTTTGAGCAGAAAGGATCACTGCAGCAGTCTTCACACTTTCCTGTTAATGTTGCTCTCATCAGACAGGATGAAATCAAAGGATGTGGAACACGCTGCTGCTGTAAGCAGGCATCGAGCAAACCAGCTTTAAAAAAACACAGATGGTGCATTGGTTTTATTCAAGAGTTTAAAGTACCTGAATGCACAAGATGAATGGCTGGATGAGGGGAAAAGGCTTTTTTTTTTTTTTTTAAAGATAAGTGAGAAAAGAAAATTGAAGCAAGAGAGAATGATGGAGAGGATCAGACCCAGTGACTGGCAGCAGTGAGTGACAGATGCAGCAAGAGAAAAGGGAATAAAACAGATGGAAGGAAGACAGGGAAGAAAAGACTGAGGAGAAAGTGTTGAAATTTAGAAGAGGGGTGGCAGGAAGTGGATGAAAGAAAACATTGATGAGGAATGAGAGAGGAACATGGGCAGGGGAAGCTGATGATGATGATGATGATGATGATGATGATGATGATGATGATGATGAAGAACAGGAAGAGAGAAAGAGGAAGCATGAGGTAAATCAGTCACAAATATTTAACACAAACAAGTGAGCAGAGGATCAAATGGAGAAAAAGCACAGAAACCAGGGTGATGGACACGGAGACAGACAGACTCTCTCCCTGTCTGTCTCTCTCTCTCACACACACACAGACACACACGCGAACAGGAAGCGTCCTTGCTGTTATGTGTATTGTCCTGACAAAAAGGTTGTAGAGGAATAAATAAACGTCATCTCACTGTAGATTCAATGTAACTGGCATGATGATTGGCCCTCTGTCTTACAGCATATGTATGTCTCTCTCTCTCTGTGTGTGTGTGTGTGTGTGTTGTGTTTGTTTGTTTGTCTCTTTATGTGTTTGCTTCTGTGTCCTCTTGTGTCTCCTGACCTCTCCTCGGCCCAGGTGCCACCCAATTTAAATGCATTTGATCACAGGCAGAAATCAGATTTCCTCAGCATAGCAATGAGGGGCCATAACAAAATATCACAATAAAAGGTCTTAATGCGATCATGATTATTATATTACAGGACATATCTGTTTGCTGTGTGTGTGCGCTCCTTTTTATTATGATCAATGTGCGCGGCTGCTGCCAGCCTCTCTGTCTGTCTGCCCGCCTGTCTCCTTCTCTTCCTGTATACGTGTAACCGTTATGTGACTTGCAGCTGTCCTTTAAGCCCATTTCTCACGGGAGCAATACAATTGCTGGTTTAATCAATGGCCACCTGCCTGATATTGGATAATCAATGTCTGGGTAAACATTAAGATTAGCTCTTTGGAAGAGGCAGATAATTGACTGCAAACGCTTGACAGGCAAGTGACACATACTGCAAGTGGCTGCTAGGAGACGGACAGAAAGCATGCGGAGCAGCAGATGAAGGAAGAAATGGACGGAGACGGACTTGAATGGAAGAAGAGTGAGAGGATTCAGGGAGACGGACAATAATGGTTCAAGTAAACCACACGGATGATTAGTTCAAGGATCCTGGGAAGGTTTACTGACTTTTACATAATTGACTCTTCACTTAAACAACCTTACTTAACACACTGCAGTAATATCCTACTTCACACACTTGACTGTAAACGCGAGGGTTTTCACCATGTACTGTGCCAACACGTCTGTAGTCTGTGCCATTGTTTTACAAGTGTTTGTGCGACCATGTCTCCTGGAAACGAGCCTGTTTTCTTGATTAACTGAAAGATAATTATAAGTGACTTGAATCGTAAGTCACATGACAACGTCCCATTGATCAGAAGCCACAGTCTTTCTCTTACCTCAAACAAAGTGCTGGCGTTGCCTGAACCCAACGAAATGCAGGACTCAGGAAGTGACCCCTGGCCTCTTGAACCTAAACACTGAGCTCTGTTTCCCCCAACAGCCACCTCAACTGCCTTGACATATAACATGGAAAAAATAAATAAAATATAAATATAATATATATCCATATGTGGTGAGGAAAAAAATAATTCTCTCATTATCTCAACCATAAACTTTGAATAAGGTGCCCACAAAAATGTGACTTTACATAAGGGAATGTGATGACAGCACCAGGATAATGTTCCAGCCTTTGATGTCACCGCATCAGGGACAAACATCAGCTTTTTGCATGTCTCACGTTTGAAGCAAAAGTCAAGTGTCACACAGTGTCATGAGAAATCCATCACGGAGGAGACAACTATTCCCTCAACACTGCAATACTAACGCAAGATATGTTTGTCTCTGTCTGCTGAGTAAGGGCTCTGTCACTCACTCCTTCGGCTGGAATGCCGTTACTTTCACAATTTAATGACTGCCGTCACTGTGCTCGCTGACTGTGCTCTATTTGCACAGAGAAGCTGTGAGGTCAAAGCAGCAAAAAGCTGTGGTGCAGGTGAGTGAGCGAAATGTGGCTCAGAGAAATGAAGAAAGTCAGAGAACGCATAAAACTGATTAAGTGGTAAAGGCAGAAAATGTTAATTGCAGCAATAGATTTGACAAGATTCCCGGATTTCATTAGATACAATTTTCCTAAGACACAGAGTTTTGACGAGACTGTGCCAAGTGCCTTGAGGTAGTGTGGGCTTGACTTGGGATCTGGCTTTGCATTGTTCTGTGTATTGTCAAATAGTAAACAACAGGTAGACTGATGTGTATATTTTCACCTCATTTCATTATTTGGTCATTAGAATTAATTTCATTATTTACAATCCCATGTGAGTCTCTGTGACGAGATGAGCAACAGTAAAAAAAAAAAATTTAAAAAAAGATATTTTCTGGGGTGAGATGAAAGTGGAGACACTGCAGCAGGGAAACTTTGAGGGAAACAGAGCACAACATTTCACTAAATAATGTAAAAGCCTTCAATCAAAAAGAAGAAAGTAGAGTAGCAAGGTAGTAAACACGAGGCTGTGCTGTCAATCAACATCCACTGGGCTCTGGCACTGGATCCCACTGTGTAAGAACTCTCTGACACACCTGCCTACAACAGAAGCCAATGTGCCCTGTGTAACATTTAATGACACAATCAAGCTGCTGGATAATACAACCATGCAGACTGATGACACCACTGCACCACGATGAGTTGTACGACGCAACGCAGACGCAACCGAGTTGGCTGAATCCCAGTCTGAAACTGAACGCTGCTTTAGTGCTCCACTAATACAGCGCCGTTCAATTTCAAAGGCTCCATTGTTTCGTCAGTGCACCGAGTGCACGCTCCTTCTTTCTATTTACCTGCTGACGTGCCACAAATTGAATTCTCATCTTGTCTGTTATTTAGGTAGCTGCGCTCACAGAGAGCAGAACTTGATGCTCAGCAAATACTTTAGTATTGATTTCTAATTGGTTCTGTGCAGCAACTGTCACACAGACACTGTATTCTACACATCGCTAATGGCTCTGTATTTAGTCCTTTACTTTGCCGTGACAAAAGAAACAGCAGCCCTACACGGAACAATGCCTTTGCCAGAACTTAACTTAGTGTTGAAAAAGTAGTAGTAGTGAAAGTACTATACTGTGTCTGAAGCAGTAAAAATATTCAGTATTTGATTTATTGGCCTTTAAGTCCATCATGCCAGATACTCATGCTGATCTACTCAGCACTTTTATTTCGCTCATAAAAGATTTAACATGTGAAATTTAAAGGGATGCCAACCCCAGTTAGTCCTTTACGGGGTGTTTTGAACCGCTTCACTGAAATTAATTTCCCCAGACTCATCAATTCACATTTCCACATGAAGCTGAGATACAGTATCCACGCCACACTCTGCCTATAGTCACTGTGTCGTCTGTTATTACTGGTATAGTTTCTCATTCACACTTCAACAAAAGCAACTAAAAAGCTGGGGAATCTCATTGATCTGTCTATCTATTTATCGTATTAAACTTTTTATCTGAATCAGGTTAAAGAAAGTCAACCAGTTGTGAGGCGAATAGGAATTAGATAATTAAACTGAACCAGGTCCAAAGGTTTTTCCAGTGTGCACAAAGTGGAGGAGTTTAGTTATTAATGCTAGTTGGAGAAAAGTGGAAACTTATCTTCATCCTTGTTTTCTTTGTTTATTTTGGCTGTAAAATATCTGTCACACGCGCTGTGATTTTATAATTAATCATGTTTTTCATGCCCTGCAGCGCTGGAGTTCAGCAGTGGTTGTTGACCATGTGTTCTGTACCTGGAGCAAAGCTCAACATCAAAGATAATGACCAAAATAATCATTTAATGCTAATTAGATTTACAGAGGACAGGAAGGATTTTGGAGTGCTGTCTGAGTGGAGCTGCAGTGAGGTCGATTATTCTAATGATCATTTTACAGTGGATTTATTGGGCAAGTAAAACTCATCTACCAAAATAAAGCAGTGTACCTTTCCTTCACGTGACTCACCTTCAGTGCAGGTATAAGAAAGAGCTTCCATGCAATGTGTCGGGTACTGATAAGAAAACATAAGTATGTATGTGTAAGCATGAAGCACTGGATAATTCAAAAATGTTTACTTTGTAACCTGGCCATTGGTCCATTTTAGAGGATTTAACTCTGTCATTTATTTTACATTTGATATCACAGCCCTCAGGAAGCATTTAGTTAAATTAAATTGTGGATATAATGCAGGTCTCTAAAGGGTTTATCCGAGGCTGGGCAACATTAGCTTGGTTTTCTGCCATTCAGTCCCCCCCATAGCTACAACATGTGATTATTTTTTCATGTTGTCAATAGAAGCGGTTTGACAGTTACAACTAATGTTTTAAGATCGTGCGATATATTTAATATAAAGTGTCTGTTATGTTTGTGAACCAGTAAACATTTGTGGCAGCTAAACATGAACAATAAGAACAGTGTGAGAAGACAGACAGGGCATCAGCATCATCTCGACGTTTGGCTGCATTGAATGACACATGAGACATACTCACTGTCCTACGCCTGTCGAGGGCTTCAGCAGTTACATACTTCACAATTATATAAAATATGAGTGTCTGACTGTCAAGGAAATGTGTGCGTGGTTTGTCTGCACACTAAAGCTGGAGGTAGAAAAGCAGGGGAGAAGGCAAACAATTGAGAATCAAATAAGAGATTTTGGTCAAGGAGTTGCCAAGTTGCATGAAGCGAGAGCAGAATGTAGAGGCCTGAAAAACGTTGCTGTCTGTCCAGATCAAATGGCTTCAAGTCTAAATCAGGATCAAGCACAAGTCTCCTGCAGATTGACAAAATAATGTTAATGGTGAAAAATTGCCCGCTATTTCTCTTTGTGTGGGTTGTTGTGATTTTTGCGTCTTTTTTAGTTTTCTGAATGACAGAATCATCACCATATAGCTACTGAAAACATCTCTTCAGGATTCAGTGTACTTCAAGAGTCTATTTCAAAGTGTAACTCCTGTGCCTCATTTATTTTGTTCTCTGTGTATTCAAATGTCACCTTAACGTTAACAAAAGGGGCTTTACACACAATGCTCATTCAGAGAAATACTGTTCAAGTTAGTTCCAGAAAGTCAATTTTGTAATACTTTGAGGGATGTAATTTAAAATTGATTTTTCTTTTTAAAGTAAACTCAGACACTGTGCTTCAGTTCCACAAACTAATACAGCTGATCTCTGCATCAGCGCTGCAACAGACAGCAGACAACAGACAACAGACGCCCTCTTGCCAACACCTTGTGATGATGCTGGTGCAGTATGCACTCGTACGTAGAGGCCCCATCATGCAGCTCAAATGCAAATGGTGGTGCCTTGGTGCGTTTGGTGGCAGGCTGCAGTACGGCCCATTAAAACCCACTCTGACAGTCTGTCAGAGTGGGTTCTGAGCTGTAACACTGAGGACCGTCTCTGTTTCCTCCCTGACATTTCACTGATGACTATGACCAAGATCCCCACCCACCATATCAACCAAATCATTCTTTCACTAAACCAGTGCTAGAAAAAGTGATGAGTCATCTGCAAAGAGTGACAACGGCATGGCGTTTCAACCGTATCTCTTATTTTCTCTCTCTCTCTCTCTCTCTTTTTTTTTCTTTCTTTCTTTCTTACAGCAAAGCCAGTGATGCTGCAATAAAACAACCAAATTGTTCTTATACATATTGGATATTACATAGATAAGGATATTTATAGTATGCATTTATGGTCAACGGTGTAGTGACAGCATCATGTTGAAGGCTGCTCCCATAAACTTTTCCTGCTTTTGTAGATATTAGTGGTAAGATAGTTTTGAATGCAGAATACAGTTCATTTTTACATTGACTGTCCCCGGGGACACAGGAGCTCCTATTTCCTTTTCTGTTAACTGTCAGTTTCTCCACAGGGATTTCTAAAAGCCACTCACACGTCTTGGTGTATCCCTCCTGATACAGCTGAGCTTTTAGAGTAAAAGGTACATGTGCCTGAGGGGATGATGACCTCTGTGCCTATGGAAAATATGAGTGTGAAGTTTGAGTGCATGAATGTGTAGGTGTACGTTCGGGGTAGCGCGCGTGTGCATCGGGAAATGAAAGAAGATCGATTTCCATTACGGGTGTGAACAGGATCAATAAGAAAGCCAGTCAACCAATACCTAAGATGACAAATGTAAAGTGATAAGACACTCACCCACAAATGCACATGGGTATGGACATTGTCACGTATATGCACCTTGACGCACAAATACCTTCACACTGACACACACAGATCTCTGAGTGGCTGGTTATTGAAATTTCTGTCCAATGGGAAAACTGGAGCACGCCAGAAATACATGAGGGTCAATAGTACAGGGTGTAGGTGAATCTACACACACACACGCACACACACACACGTACGTGTTACTTGCACAAGAGGACACAAAGTAAGTGTAAAAGAGTCACAAAGAAAGGACACGCCCCTTTCTCAGTTCAATCCCTTGGGGAAATCACATACTGACACCTCTTCCCTTGCTGTTTTTTTCACCTACTTCCTCCGCTCTTTTTCTTTTCTTTTCTTCTCTCCCCTTTATTCTCTGCTCTATTCAAGGCCCCCTTCAGTAAGGCTTTATTAGCACAATGGACTGTGCCGCAAATTGAATGGCAAAGAGAAAGAATAGCAGTAAAACACAAAAACAATCCCCAAAAACACAGTGTGACATTCAGAGGGAAAAAGTGCACCCTGCATCTGAATATATTTCATTTACACTTGTTTCTGCAGTCTCTCTATCTGTCTATCTGTCTATCTATCTATCTATCTATCTATCTATCTATCTATCTATCTATCTATCTATCTCTCTATCTATCTATCTATCTATCTATCTATCTATCTATCTATCTATCTATCTATCTATCTCTCCGACTACCCTTTATTACTCATACTGCTTTTCTCTGCTGCCTCTGCACTCACATCCATATCTACCTTGGCTGAGCTGGTGCTGAGCCGCTGCAGCGATGCCAGATGAAGAGAAAAAGCATCTACTGGTTTGGTAAAAGGAGCGTGGGCAGGCCACCCACCATAAGTTTAAGATAGATTTCATACATTGGCTTGGAAACCTGCGAAGAAATGCTATTTTTCTTCACGCCAAGTTAACAAAAAAGGGTTGTTTCTCTGTAAGCACCTACAGTGTGCAGATGAGAGCTTTGTTTGTAGATCCAGTATACATTTGCTCTCTAACTGAATTCTGATCAACTTAATTTTACATTTTGCTCCAGTAAACATATATTTACTGGACTGATAATAGTCTCATGTAGAATTTTTCAACCTCAGTTCATATTGAGCACAGCTGCTCTACGACGGTAAAACTAACGAAAGCGCATCAAGGCTACTTTTCAAACCTACGCAGGGTATGTTCCACGCTTAGAAAAACGCTTTTATTTGGAATGGAGGGTTACTTTAAGGAACATTTGCAGAAGAAGAACTTCTCTAAACTCCCCTCTTGCCTACTCGAGGTGAATGATGACTCAGCTTCTCTCTGTTTAGCTGGAAGCTGTGAATGTGCCCTCTAGCCTGACAAACCACCTCCTGATTTTATTATTCCGCTGTTTCTCTGGCAAGGCCTTGAATGCATCAGTTTGTGACAGACATAATTTAATGTAAAGTCATTTGTACATTACATGAATAGACCCTTTCGCCTGCACAGAAATATTTTGCCCCTGTGGACAAACTCATTTTGGAGTTAAACTGAACTTTGAACAGTTTGCAGTTTCTCCCAGAGGTCACAGAGTTTCATAATCATGTTTTACTGTCTCTGCCTGTTGCCTTGTTATTTTTATAAAGCTCGAGAGATTCAAGAAATGACAAGTCACATCATGTTTGTGTAGGAAAGGCAGAGCCTGTGAGACGAGTCTGGGCTGCATGCTTTTTTTTTGTTTTGTTTTGTAGGATCATCCAAGAATAAATAACAGTCATGTCCATGATGACAACATGATTACTTCAAAGAATATTTCATAAAGTTTTGACATAATGTGCAATTTTACCACAATTAGGTCTGCATTTGTACAGCAATATTTTTGGACAAATTAAATTACAGGTCTTCTATTTACACTGGGATACAAATTGTTGTTCCCTAATCCGAACCTTTGACATAGTTATGTGACTGGACAGAGAGACCGTTCACGGGATTGGACAGTCAGCAAACTGCTTGCACACATATTTACGTGCAGAGAAGTGCTCCGGGATAGTAGACTATGAAGGCATGCAGATGTGTGTGCAAACACACACACCACATACCCAGCTAGAGACAGAGAGAGCTTGCTCAATGCCCTGCAGGGATGCACTTGAGATAGATTTCAGCAAGACTAAACAATACAATCCATTTATCAAAGAAAAAATACCAAGTCTGACACACACAGACACACACACGCAAGCGTATATATATATTCAGCACTCTCGCAGCGGTTGTGAGGTGAAGGTGCCCTTGTGTCGATGGTCATTTATCAGAAAATGTGATTCTAAGCGTCACGGCAGGCAAAACCCACCGGTGTCTGCTTGTGTACATTTTCTCACTATACCCTTCGTACACTATAATGCGCATAATGGTACACTGTTGTGCCCCTATGAAGTAAAACCTTCTCTCCACCATATCTGGGTTTGCATCTGAAAACTGGAGAAATACCACCACAGCAGCAGAAAATGATGAAATACACAACACCATTATATATAGTGTTATAGCACAACATGACATGAGAATTTAAGTGTCAACAAATAATCGGTCGATGGTGTTGACAACAAGGTTGGGTGATATTTACTGAATAGACATATATGTAGCTGACGCTGAAAGGATCTCGATGTATGGCACTGGGGGATGGGGGGCGGGGAGGGGCATGTGGTGGGGAAGACAGAGGGTCATTGTGGACAGTCAAAATGACAAATGTGCCAGTGCACCGTCACAATTTATTAAATTGAAAGGCCGGAATTAAAAACGTCACTTTGTCACAACAACATATCAACTTGCTGGACTCGGCATGCAGATAACTGTCAGCCATCAGGCCAACCCTCGCTGATCAATGTGTTTACTTTATACCGAAACGTGCACACAGTCGCAGTACTCTGGTTTTACAGAGGGAGGTGCAGTGCAGTTCATTACGTCAAAGCCATATTTTGTACTAACCAACAAGGGGTCTAGAAAACTTAAGCTGTGCATAAGGGCTGGTGAAGGACTATGCATAGTGGAGGGTTTGGTTTTGTCGTTTAAAGCACTGGTGGGTGGTATTTAAATGGCTGTTCTGTGCTCAACATGATGAAATGAAGTACCAAATGAGCCATGCCTGAATCTATGAGAGAAACATAAGATGTGCGTAAGCACTTTTTTTATAGTTAGAAATTGTGTATTTAAATGCATAAATACATGCAAAGGGACAAACAGGAAAGAAGGGAAGCCTTCCATCCTCCAATTTATTCAACCAGCGCTGTGCTCTGGATCAGCTGATGCTCTGGATCAGCTGATGCTCCGGACCAGGACTGCCTACTGCCATCACTAACAAGGTGATCTATTCCAGCTGTCAGCTACAGTCGCTGCAGCCAATACTCATGCATGTCACATCACCTTACCTGTTATCATCGATGTTGGGAATTGTACAATGCCAAGGATCCCACTTCCAGTTGTTTAATTCAAGCCACTAGTGATCAATGCAACAAGATCAAGAGGAGACGTGAACAGTCGGTGGGAATTATTAGCCCTATATGACCATAAGTATGGGTTAAGAAAGAAACTGTGGATTTCTATTGCCTTTATACAGATGTGGTCTACTCCGCACTCCACTGACACTGTCCTTGGTAATACTACTGACTAGACCTGTGTAATTGTGCTTAAAGTAGATTAAGTAGTTGTCACAACATGAAAACATATTGTTGTTTCTACCTTGTCTGGGTCCTGATTCATTTCTGCGTCTGCTCCTGCAGGAGGAGGAAATGAATCAAGCTCCCCAGCAGTTATCCAGTGGTGTGAAATGACCTACAATCCATTTCCCCTGCAGCGGCTCCTCCACCACTTCACATTCTGCCGTAGTCTTCTACCTACATGAGCACTATGGACCTACACTAGTTGTTCTACTTCTACTGGTTCAGTCTTAATTGTCGATTGCTCTCCTACAGTGGGCTCTACTGTTGTGACTCCCTGAGTGCCTCACCAAGTGTGCTGAACATCAAGCTCTGTATTTGCTGCTTACTGCTGTATATCACACTGCTGAAGATCGCATTAAGGATAAAAGCAGAGAAGATAAGAAATAAGATATTACCCAAAGCTAAAGTGGCCATGTCAGACCTCGAAGGCAAAACCATGTCTCACTTTTCATTTCCTCATGTAAAGTAGGAATGTGACATACTGGTGGGAGCTTCTCTGCTTTATGGCAACACTGTGTGCTACTTTTGCTGAATTGATCCCTTCCTGTTATTGCTTTTTGCTGGCTTCGAACCAAGCTCTGCCTTGAGCCAAAAGAATCTATCTACATTTGTTTCTAACTGCCATATTCTCATTCGGTTTGTGAGTTGACAGGATAAGTGTAAAATCGTTAAAAATAATGGAAATGAAAAATACAATTTTGACCCGGAAAGGAACAGTCTGTCAGGAGCTACAACTGTAGCTCAGCTGCGCATTCCTTTTTTCACCCTTGAGCAAGACAGCGACATCATAGACATCAGTAAATGAGTCTACAGAGGTGCATGTTCAGTTTGTACAAAGTAGAAAGAAACTGTCTGCATGCATCATAATAGCATTTCTTCATAGCCAGATTGGAATAATAATTCCATCACAAGAACAGGTATGCACATGAGGTCACGAAGACACCCACCTTAATCCATGCAATGCAAAAGTAATGCAGTCGTCATTAGTGTAGCACTTGTTTTAATTAATGCATGAAAGTTCCCTGTTCATGTTCCTCAAACAAAACCTAATCACATACACGCTACTGTGTACCTTGCGTTTGTTAATTTCCATATTCCGCCATGAACTTTCCGTTGCCTCTAATGCATCAGTGACATCTGTGCAACCAAATAACAACGTGACAAAAATGACAGATGCAGATAATTGTCCACAAGCTGGAGGATGGGGTATAAGGGCAGGTGAACGCGAACACACACATACACACACCTGTCACCAAGTGTTGCTTGTATGTTTTTTTTTTTAAAGGTGCGCACACTTGTTGATTTCCCACAAGCTGTGCCGATGCAGACACAATGTATCATGTATCAAATATTCACTTAAGATTTACAAAATGTTTTGCAAAAGCGGCTCCTTCACAAAGACACAAGCCATAAAGCACAAGGCTGATTCACTCACAAATTAATCCTCACATCTGTTCTGCTCAAGACTGAGAGGGGATTAACCTGCTGCTTTTACTGCCTCATTGCCTCACACACATGCCCAATACTGTGTGTGTGTGCGTGTACACACACACAAACACAGTGCTTTTACTTCAATACTTCACAAACGTATTGCACAAATGGACACTAGGTTTCTATAACAGGTTTGTGCAAATGTATATTTCCAATATATCAGAGCAAAGAGGCCATCACCAAAACAGACTTTTTTTCTTCAAGAAAATGTACTAATAATATGCATCCCTCTAAATGTGCCTCAGAGGCTGAGAGGTGTAAGACCGTGATGTTATTCAGGCAGCTCCTGCAGGTGGCACTGCACATACTGCATTTTCACCAACAGCCAAGTCACTGACAGTCTTACGGTACTGGTGACAGCAAACACACACAGGCTATGAGGAATGTTGCTGGACAAGACTTTCAGCTACGTAACCCAAAGGAGGAAATGCGTATGTGGAGGGATGGAACCTACGTGCACTGACAGTGTAACCAAAGATACACACAAACAACAGTACACACATGTTTAACTGAAGGTTTAACAAGTGAAGTGAAGATGGCATTGCAACTACACAAAACTGACATGAGACTGTATTTACTGGAGAGCACATTTGAGTTATGGAGTCAAGTTGATACACACACACACACACACACACACACACACAGTAACATAAAGACTATATTAAAAGAATATACAGTATGTGCGTCTTTATTGTTATTTGCTGACTAACACACTGGCATAAGTTAATGTGCGTTTCTTGACAGAGAATATAGTTCATGTGGATATGTGTCATCAGTGTGTTTCCACACGCGTGTGCATGTCTGTGTGTGTGTGTTCCTGTCTCGGTAATTGGATCTCAGCGTGTTGACACTGGCAGGCAATCAAACATTTTCTATATTGCTGCCAACATTAAACCCGTCAGCAACATAAAACACAAAAACATCCATTAACATAAACTCTACACACACATATATGTATATACATACACATACGTTTGCTTGGTGGCATATATGAGGACACAAGAAAACAACATCTGCTTTCTTCTGTCACAAAACACATCTGCTTATGTGTCACAAGTCACAAACACACAAACACACACACAAAATCAAAAAGAAAATGAGGCTGCCACGACACATTGTATCAACTCAACTGAAAAATACTGTACACAAACACACACACAGTCTGCAACAAAGCATGTCACACACACAAACTGAGAGGATTGTACACATGCGCTTATCTGCCAACAAAAATGTCACCGTCTTTAATTTCCTCTCTTTCATGTTTATGGGCGTTTTTATGTTTCATCTTCCTGTCTTTTATCTGAGCGCTCACACACAAAGACACGCTCGGAGGGTCTAGGCACACACGTGCACACACACACACACACACACACACAACCCTCAGCCAGGTAGCAAGTATCTCACTGGCCCAATCAGCAGCCAGAGCAACAGAGCAACAGGAGTCCAAACTTACCTCCTCCATACAGAAGTTTATCCTTAGCAAAAAGAAAGGTGATGGAATAGCAGGAGGCAGAGGGCCAAAGTGTGTGTGTAGGTGTGTGTGTGTGTGTGTGTGTGTGTTTTGGGGTTAAATTTGAATACAAAGAAATAAGAGGATAAGGGACAGCGAAGAGAAGAGAAGAGAAGGAGAGCAGAATCGTACCTGCAGGTGTTCGGACAACGTGGTGGTGGACTGTCTTGTGGTCAGAGCTGGAGCAGAACTCTCCTCAGGACGCAGGAACACTTGCTGACCACGTCTGCAAACATCAAGAACAACAATCAGGAGCTGTGTGTGAGTCTGCGAGTGTGTGTTTGAGTTGTGTCCTGTGCACACACGGAGTCAGCTGTTACAGTTGGTCAAACACACACGCTCACAACTTATCTGTCCCTAAACTGAGGAGTGGAGGAATTTACAGGTGTGTGTGTGAGGGAATGCAAAGGGTAAAGGTGAGTGTGTTCCTTTGTGTGTGTGTGTGTGTGTGTGTGTGAGAGAGAGAGAGAGAGAGAGAGAGAGTGGCAGAGTGTATATTGAAGTCCTTACAGGTCCTTCCCTTTCTTCCTCTCGAGTGCAGTCATGTCATCTCCACCTGTCGTTTGCAGAGAGAGCGCTGGAGTCACTCACACACACACACACACACACACACACACATACACACACACTCACACACACAGTGACGCACCGATGCACACACTCATGCAGGCAGGCTGAGACACACACTGGCGCACTGACACCACGAGCTGCAACACATAGAGCCAAGAGTGAACACAGTCCCTCCTCCTCTCTCCTCCCACCACTCTCTCTCTCTCCCTCTCTCTCTCTCTCTCTCTCTCTCTCTCTCTCTGCACTTCCTCTGGGTCTTACTGCCTCTCTCAACCATTCCCGTGTTTTACTTTCCTTTTGCCAGTGTGTACATTACAGGGTGGATTTATTGTGACCAAATAGTGAGCAGTCAAAACATGAACCTGATCGCAAATATAATATTTAGAATTAATTTAGTTATTTGTAACACATCTCCAAAAGCAAAAAACTCTGTTGTTTATCTCTCTCGCAGTGATCAACAATCAGATGGCTGCTGCTTCATACTTCTGAACATTACACACGTGCCCATAAGGCAGGATCTTATTGATTACCTGCCTTTCTTCCTAATTAACCAGTAAGACACTGCTCTGCACATGAGGAAGGCATTCGATTTTATTTAGATGTGTTTGACTCTGAACAGGATGCAGAGTGCAACAGAGCATACATACACATTTCCACCTTTTCAGGAAATGAGTTGAGTGAATCATAAACACCAGTTGACTTGTTTTCATTGTACTGTCCTGAGAGCACATTAAGAATAAAATGCATCAAAATTAAAATAAATAATAATAAATTAACAAGAAAGATTTAAAAAAAAAAAAAAAAGAACATTTCCATACATTTAGATAGCTGGCAGATTTATCACACCAGCCCCAATCTGCTGCAGGGATCATCTGACAGCTGACTCTCTGAGGTGACATTGCTAATGATGGGACATTTACTATGTAGCAGTACAACAGGTTGCATTGGACTGTCTAATGCAGTCCATCATTGTGACAGCAAACCTCAGAGTCATTTACTGAAAACATGTGCTCGCTGGTCGCTCCGCACTCTCGCTCATACAATGTCATGTCCTATATCGCACAGAAAATAGAATTTTTAAGTAGCAAAATGTTTATTTTAGAAATTAAATTTTAATGCATTGTGGCTGAAGATAAGATTTCAGTTCTGCACATTTTCCAGAGGCTATTGTTAAAAAGTCATTTGTTGGATGTGGATGACTTAAAACTGTATGGAATACAGTGCACTTTTGAAGTTATCTCAGACAAAAGGTCCTTTAATTTAAATGAAATAATTGTTTTCAGTTCAAATTCTGAAAATTGGCCGCCCTGAGAAAAGATACTGTTAATTGTTTGGGAACAGTCATAACAAAATGCTGTTGTGATGTGCTCACCGGAGGCTGAAATTGCCTGAAATAACTGATGCAGTTATTTCTTTTAATTTTCACAGGTTTTTAAATGTTACAAATACAGTATATTTTGCAAAACACTCATTTTAATGCAATTTAAAGCTGTGATTTGCTGATCATACCATGAAATGTTTTTCAACAGTTCAATGGATTTGTTTCCTGAAAAGATAAAAAAGACAGACTGGGCTCATTGCAGCTAGTCAGAGGTTGATCCTTGGTTCATGGCGTCATACTGATGTGAGTGCTGTCCTGTAAAATACTGTGTTACACCACAAGAGCCAAAGGCTGTCAGTTTTGTAAACGTGGTGAAAGGTTATTCTCAGACAAGAGAACCTCAGCTCCTGTGGACAAGTGTTGGCCAATAACAGCAAGATACACAGATAATCAGCACTGCACACAGATCATTTTATAAATTCTGAGTCTGACGTGGAGCAAAGCTCACATGCAAACACACACAGGAAGGAGAGCAGTCCCTTACATGTCATCATAACATAACACAAGCCGGTGTAAGTACAAATACACACCAGAAAATAGGTTAGTTCAAAGCAAATGCTCCTCAAAGACTGTCTCCCCTCATCCTCTGTGACCAACTCTGTGATCTAGATTACCTTTTAACACACACACACACTCACACACACGCACACACACACACACACACACACACACACACACCCTTCAGAACAGCTGCGTCGCTCAACTGAAAAGAGTATTGACCCCAAGTTTGTGATTAAAACAGGGACTGTTGTTGCTGCTCAAATGCAATCGACACAAATCTACCATAACTTGTATTGTGTCTCAGTTGCACACACACACACACACACACAGAGAGAGAAGAGAGTGAGAGCTCCTGCAGAGGAACATAATAAGCCATGCACTGGCCATGTATGCGTGCATGCGTGCATGTGTGTGAGTGTGCGTGTGTGTGGGTGTGCATGTTTGTCCTGTATCCCATAAAGCAGCAAAGTGATTGAAAGCTCTAAATGGTGAAGGTGCACTCAGGGGAACATAGCTAATCAACATAATGGTGGAGCTATATTAATGGCATCCTGCAATACACACACACACACAAACACACATACTCGCATACATGCATACACATACGCATACGTGTCAATTGAACAGGAGCCTAATCTCTTTCCCCACGCAACCGGTTCTCCTCCAGCAAATCTGACTAAGCTGATTAAAAAGGACATAATTTGGGAAAAAAAACAAACAATGAGAATAGGCAGCAGGAGATCGTTATGTTAGAAGGCCAAATAATTATCTATATGTATATTATACTAGGGGTCTGTACACGTATTCACATATTTATTATGATTTATCTAAGTATTTATACTTCACGTGTTTATTTTGTCATTGTAAAGGTGAGAATACACTCATTGATTGATCATTGAAGGAGGCTCTTGACATTTATTTTGTGCTAAACTCAAATCCACCAGTAGAATTCTTTATAAACCAGTCCAACATGGAGTTAAATATTTTTCATTCATTCATTCATTCATTCATTCAGTCATGTTCTACCGCTTAATCTTTTTCAGGGTCATGGGAGGAGCTGGAGCCGAACCCATCTGACACTGGGCAAGAGGCAGGGTACACCCTGGACAGGTCGCCAGCCTATCACAGGACCAACATTGAATACAGGGGGTCCTCGAGTTACGACGGAGATCTGTTCCTGAGAATGTGTCGTAACCGAATTTCGACGTTAGTCGGAACATACATTCAAATGTATGTATTTGTATGTAGATAATAAGTTGTGCCACTAGATGTCGCTATAATACCACGCTACAATAAGAGTTTATTATGGTGAAATTGCCTTTTGTCACTCTTGACACACCGTAGGGGTTGATATCGCAAGTGTAGTGAGCATTTCCTTTAGATTTCTGATATCAACCTGTAGACCCTGTGTTGTGAATAAACCTACGGTATCGCCACGATCCCGAACCCGTGTCCTGTGTCCGTGTGCATCTCCTTACCGGCTGCTGCTGCACCCCCCGCCAGCCGTCCATTTCACATAAGTAAACACAGCTGTGGAGGTGTTGGAGAGCCGGCAGGCGCGCTGAGAGACAGAGAGAGCGCTCACCAACTAGTTCCCGTGCGAAGTCTGTACGTATTTACGGGGCAAACTGCTTAAGCCGATCATATGTATGTATTCGTATGTAGATAATAAGTTGTGCCACTAGATG
>JAFBJQ010002821.1:94327-95626 GCA_016785345.1 Trinectes maculatus
ATCTTTTTACTTCCTCTACATCATTACATTATCAACCTTTCAGCTAACACAACAGCTAATATAAAGGGAACAGCAGGCAACGGTAATGGTAATGGAATACCAAAATAACACTGTATGAATTCATGTACTCCACTGTATATCACAGGTTGGTGTATGGGTCTTGCACAAAGGATTTATGCACTTGCACCTTTTTAGCAAATAAAATATTTAGGAGGACCCCTGCAATAGCATGCTGGTCTGGGCAGCAGAGCATCTGGATTTATTGACATCTGGAACTGCAGAGTTGAGGTATAATGGTGAAGTGAGACCTGTTGCCAATTTAATTACCAAATTGGTTTCATACTTTCGACTAAAGATCTTGTCAGTTATGAATGCTACTGAGTAATGACTTAAGGAATTTTACAAACATCTATTTAGTCATCTATTGTGCATGAATTTGTTTGATGAATTTGCTGATGGATTTTTAGAAAAAGTGGAAAAAAAACACGGAAAAATAACGTACTAACCACAACACCGTAGACAGATTATAGAAAGATAGATACTTGCATGGTGCTGACAAATGTTCACAGGTATTTAGAGAAGTTTTTTATTAAAGCTGATGGGTGTAGGACTCGTGGCAATGACTCACTTGAATTTCAGTTTGTCTCTCAAAAACCCACTATGAATATAACTAATGCCTGGAGATCTGTCCGTGCTCTGTGTTTATGTCTAAAGGAGAACTCCTGGTTCTCCTGTCTCCTGTTTGCTGCTTCCTTCCTGATGTGCTGCTCAACAATGTTCAGGCGTACACACAGGCACAAAGACACACACACACATTTCCTTCCTTTCGTATTTGGTTATTAGCATTCATGTCAGAGGTGAGCGGGAAACAGTGGGCAGTGTCAGGAGCTGGTGATAAAATCCAGGGGACAGGGAAGCGAAAGGGAGATAGTGAGATGACAGGGGAAACGGGGAGTTGGAAACCAGGCAGCGAACCCGTAACTGTTGAGTTCAAGGTTGAAGGGGAGGAACCTGACCCTGTCAGTCATCGCAAGTGTAGCCTACAGTAATGTCAGTGTCAGCTGAAAAGGTGTCACAGCCAACAAACAGTTGTTGTTTCGTGAACACATGCAAACTGATGTGCGCGACTGACTGTGAAAAAGAAAAACAAAAAACAAATGGAAAGTGAGGAGGAGCTGCGGAACATTTCCAGCAGTGAGGAAAGTAGAAGTGAGAGCAAGGTTAAAAGACAGGGAGAGAGAGAGAGAGAGAAAACAAAGAGACAGCAGCCTCTACAGAGAGAGAGAGAGAGAGAGAGAG
>JAFBJQ010002824.1:0-153563 GCA_016785345.1 Trinectes maculatus
GTAGAGAATATTAGTCACATTGTCCACCACTGTTTACGTCCACCACTGTTTACGTCCACCACTGTTGACGCCCACCACTGTTGACGCCCACCACTGTTGACACCCACCACTGTTTACATCCACCACTGTTGACACCCACCACTGTTTTTGTCCACCACTGTTGACGCCCACCACTGTTGACGCCCACCACTGTTGACGCCCACCACTGTTGACGCCCACCACTGTTGACACCCACCACTGTTTACGTCCACCACTGTTGACGTCCACCACTGTTGACGCCCACCACTGTTGACACCCACTGTTTACGTCCACCACTGTTGACGTCCACCACTGTTGACGCCCACCACTGTTGACACCCACCACTGTTGACGTCCACCACTGTTGACACCCACCACTGTTTTTGTCCACCACTGTTTACGTCCACCACTGTTGATGCCCACCACTGTTGACACCCACCACTGTCATAAAATTATGTTTTACCTGGAATCACCTTTTCATTGTACTCAATCAGTGCCTTCAGTGACTTTATGGAAAAGCACCTCAGAATAAAATCATGGCTATGACTTCTCTTTAAAAAAAAAACGCCACCGTCAAAGCACATTTACCAGAACGAGGATTTCTTGTCTGCAAGTTGATGTGTTTGTCCAAGTCTGAGAGCGAGTGGGCGGCTGTCAAAGTTACACACTGTTCTAGACACATAAAGAACTGAGGCGAAAAGAAAAAAATATCTATCCACCAGTTGTGATGTTGAGAGGACTGACACTCTGGCACTGGTCAGATGGACGAGCCTCAGGGCTGCACACAAACAACTTTTCAGATTTTTTTTTTTAATTCTCCTGTCAGTGGGCGTCATCTTTCCCACAGCAGCACAGGCAGCAGGTGATTGTGTATTGACTCTGGAAATAACTGGATGTATTCATGCAGCTGCAGCCCAACCACTGCCTGCCTCCTTCATAATAATAATATGCGCCAAAACAATAGGTATTGAGTTTTAAATCACCACATGTCACCATCACATTCCTGATAACATTCTCTAATATGAACTTTGACAACTTTACAAACAACTTAGATTTAGAGATATATAATTTTCACAACAGACATTCTGACTTGTTGCAGCAGGAAAAGAAAAAAATCAATTACGGTGACAGTAGTTTTGTTCTGGTTGTTACTAATTGGCTTTGTTTACTGAACTTTGGTTCCATTCCACATTTTTACCCTGGTTACTGATTTATTCCAATGAGGTAGCAATGTTATTCCAGAATGTTACGTTTAATTTACCCCATCGTAAATAAAACTTTGGTATAACAACACAAATTTAGAGTGTGTTTACACACCGTGCACCATCCTGACTCAACAAAAAAGAGACAAAACATTCAGTTGCCACATTAAAAGGTTCTAACACCAAAAAAAAAGAACTACCCCTGAATGTGATTTACACACTTCGGTGCTAAATGTGTTCAGCCATCAGAAAATGTTTACCGTCCCTCCTAATTCCCTTGTCCTTGTCCTAATACCTCTTAAATTCTTAATAAGGGAAAGCCATGCCATTAACTCTGATGAAAGGTTTAATGCCACGTTTACAGTTTAATGTGTTGTGGAAGGAAGGGCCAATGAGACCTCGCCTGCCTCGACACAAATGGAGGGATAAAAGGTGGTTTTCCATTAGCCCTCACCTGTGAACGATTTCTCATCACGGCAGGAAAGCAAAGTCAGAATCTACCGAAGCAGGGATTGAAGAAAAGGTCAAGGTAAACCCTGAAAAAGCAACCGGAGCCTTGATTTACCCGGCGCTGACCCGGGTGAAAGCCCAAGAAAGATGTGCTATCCATAATCCCACAACGCTATGACTCACTGAAATGCATTTACCTAATGTAGCCAATCCTGTGCATGAGTCTAGATTATCTTAAAGAAAAGATGTACTTGACAAAAGTGTCTCAACCCCTACTATGACAAACAAGACAGAGGTAAAACGACGACAACAACAAACATAACAGTCTGTGTGTGCGGGAGACAATGATCAGAGATCTCGCTGCGCAGGAAAGATGAAATGATTTGCTTCCACCAAACACAAACGGAAGCAAAACAGAATAAAGAATGTGTACATCTCTTTGAATATTATCATAGGTGCTACAGTTATTTCAGGTTTTCTTTGATGCTAGAAGTCAGCCCAGACTACCTCCACCCCCCCACCACCACCACCACCACATGCTGTTGCTGTGCATCTGAAAACAACACGCTCTGAGAGGCACTGGCTGTCAGCGTGTGGAGGAGCAGGAGGAAGTGGCTGGGAGTTAGAGGAACATGGAGAGCTGCAGTCAGCCAGATGCTGGTTCCTCTCAAAGCAGCCGCTCCCCGACTGCCAGTGATGTTGGCAGGAATCTGAGAGATGTGAACGTCTGAGCACACTGGGACACACTGAGTCTCACATGGAAACAGCAGATCAGCACAATCTCTTATGAAAAAATATCAAAATCGCAGTGGTTGTTTGGATGTATGTTGGCTAAAGTGCCACTGACAGCTGCTCAGACCAACAGGTTTACAACTTCTTTTTTTACATTATCAAGCAGATACAAGTGGTATCTCCCAGCTAAACCTCTGAAACGTCTTCTGCTGTGCCCCTGCATATACCTGCTGTAGGAGCCATATTGGCTAAGTCCATAGGCTTCCTTTGAAGATGACAATGTTTTTGTAATGTGGCTAATAATGCTTTAATGGTTTACGCCTTCCTTTGGGGTTGCGACAACCTCAAACACTTCACAGCCACAGGAATGTATATGTATACATATAGAGAGTCAAACCCTCCCCGACCACAGACCACAGAAGGTAAAAGAGAAGAAAAGGAAAAACAGGAATTGATCAGCGATTTGTTAGCCTACGGTGCAAGAAGGTTTTTGATGCAAATCATCCAATACCGGACCGGATTTATCTTGTATCAGCAGAATCTGGAAAAATCTTAGGTTCTCGTCGTTGTCAAGCTCATTGCCGGGAAGGCTGTACAAAAGTGGTGGTAATTGTTGGTTGTGAAACTTGGATAAATAAATGTGGATTGAACAAACATAGCCGCTACACTTTAGGTCAAAAACTACGCTAGTAACAAGCAAGAACCGCGGCTGGACCCTTGTCCCTTGGAGCCACTGTGAGAATGGAGCAGTCGAGCGCAACAGCCAGTCTTAAGGTCTGTAGAGCGGATACGCTCAATCGGCTTAAAAATGTGATGGCGCGCATTGAAAGTTTGAAGCCTGGCAGCTCAAACGTGGATCAAGTGGAAATTCTTTGCGGTACATTCCAAACACTATACGCTGTGTTTGAGGGTACAAATGCTACACTTGCCGCCCTGCTGTCCGAAACTGATAGACAAGTAGACCAACTGGACTGGTACGAACCAAGAGCCAAGACTTTGAAGACCTTTGTGGAGGACACTGAAGACTGGTGTGCCACTGTGAAGGAGAAGATAAAAGAGGTAACAGTTAAGAATGAAGCTGGCGATCCTAGCCCGGATGACATCAGACTGGAAGGTAGCGTATCTCAAATTTCAAATAATAGCCCACGTCTTGGTGGCAGGAGACTTTCAGTTGCCTCATCAAGAGCTACAGGATCCACGGTGCGTGAGAAAGAAAGAGCAAAAGAGAGAGCAGAGCAGGCGATCTTGCGGGCACGCCTAGAGGCTTTAAAAAGGAAACAAGCGCTGGAAGCTGAAGCAGCCGAGGTGAAAGCTAAATTGGAACAGCTTGAGTTGGAGACAGCCTTGGCAGAGTCTGGCGCAAGACTCAGGGTGCATGAAAAACCTGAAGAACGTGACGTCAGGGAGGGAAGCACTCACAGTAACGCATCACACCCTAGGCCAACCTCACTGGTGGCTAAACTAGCTCCAACCGCGACTCAAGAAGGACAAACGGTCAGCGGCGCATCGATGCAGCCCTTGGCAGGTGCACGACGAAAGCTATGCAAAATCCAGGAGAATGAAGGAGGCAAAGCAGATTTATCTCACCTGGTGGACTTTATGGAGAAAGAAGCAAAGGTATTTTTGATACCACTTGATGGACCAAGTGCCTCACAAACCATTAGAGCTAAAGAAAAGACCAAAGAGAGAAACGTCTGGAAGAACGAACATGGAGAGAGCGCATTTGCTATAGGCGTAAAGAACGCAAGTATGGAGTCAACTACAACTGCAGAGAAAAGCAACCCTGTAAGTGGTCCCGCAAATGGTGTGGCATCAGCCTTCCACAAACCCTGCCTATTTTGCCAGAAGAATCATGCTCTTTCTGTTTGCAATAAAATTAAGGAGCTCAAAAGCACTGAACGGGTGGACTTCCTGAAATCCAAAGGCCTGTGCTTCGGGTGTCTTACCTATGGACACCTTAGCAAAAATTGCAAGAAGAAACTCAAGTGTCAGACTTGTTCTCAGTTGCATCCAGATATGCTCCACGTCAAGGCTGAGAGTAGCGGTGCTTCAGAAAGTGGCATGGTTGGTCAAGAGTTATGTGGATACATTGGGGCTGGTGACTGTACGCTTGGTGTTGTACCCGTTAAGCTCAAGTCCAGAAATAGCCAACAACACGTGGAAACATATGCCTTAATAGATCCTGGTAGCACAGTGACATTTTGCACTGACAACATCCAGAGAAGACTGAATCCAAACACATACTTTGAACTTCCGACAGTGTTTACGACCAGCTACCTTCCGATTAGAGAAGAAAATATACCTTTGACAAGAATGACCAGTATGCACGGCAGCGATGGAGACAAGTACAGTACATAGCTAACCTGCTTTGGACAAGATGGACAAGAGCGTACTTGCCGCTCCTTCAGGAGAGACAGAAGTGGCTCACACCACAGAGAAACTTCTCGCTGGGAGATATCATCCTGAAAGTGGACGAATCTGCCCCACGTAACTCCTGGAACCTGGGCCGGGTCATAAAGACAATGCCAGACTCCAGTGGTACTGTGAGAAGTTGAAACATGCAATGTAATTGGATTAGTTAGAGCAGTGGTTCTCAAAGTTAGGGGCCGAGGGGGGCAGGGAGGGTGATTTCAATTTTGCACAACAATCCTTTAGGTTTTTGTTTTTTCCCCCCTCTCAGGTAGTTTATGAGGTTTGTATTATTACAATATGTGAAATAAAGTGCAATGGCATCTGAAAACATGTGTCAGGTTTGGGGGGGGGGGGGGGGTTACAAGGGGGGGGGGTTAGAAAGTTTGGGGGTGGCAGAAAGTTTGGGTACCACTGGGTTAGAGGGAGTGTATGTATGTAGTGTAGATGCTTTAAGGCTCCATGTATGATGATATTTGGGCAATTAGGGGCTGGAAATGTAGAAGCCATATTGGCTAAATTCATAGGCTTCTTTTGAAGATGACAATGTTCCTGTAATGTGGCTAATAATGCTTTAATGGGTGATGCTTTCCTTTGGGGTCGTGACAACCTCATACATTTCACAGCCACCGGGATGTATATGTATATACAGGCAACAATGCAACAAATTGGATGCCAGCTGCCATATAACGCCACAGAAGAAGAAGAAGAGGGAGAAGAAGAAGAAGACCCCCCGACCACAGAAGACAGAAGGAAAAAGAGAAGAAAAGGAAAACAGGAATCAGCCAGGGATTTGTCAGCCTACGTAGCAAGACAAGACGCGAATTATCCGCATGATTTACTACGATCATTGTCAAGCTCACTGCCAGGAAGGCTGTACAAAAGAGGTGGTAATTGTTGCAATTGTTGGATGTGAAAATGGGATAAATAAAATTGGATTGAACAAACGTTGCCGCTGGAGATTATAATCTCTGTGTAGAAAAATGAGGGGAAAAATGTCCACAAACTGATGAACTTAAAATGACATTTTACACAGTGACATACAGTTATTAAATATACTTTTAGAATGATGTAAAAGGTGTATTTAATAATAAAAAAAATTGAAAGTGACAATTATAATATTATCCAAAATTATGGATTGTATGAATTATGTATGCAGAATCTACAAAATGATAAAAATGTCTACAAATCTAAATTAAAAATAGAAAATATAGCACAAAAATAAATATCATCTTTTAATCTTGTGAAAATGGAAACTGGAATAAATTTTTCCTGGATTCCTCTCTGAATAAAAAACGAAAAAGAGAAAAAAGAATCTGCAAATGTACACTCGGTACGCTGGTAGGGTAAAATGTGCAGAGATTTAAAAAAAACTTTTAAAATTATTCTTTGTGTCAAAAAAAAGTCAGGCATTATTAGAATACACACCAGTGTGTGTCATTTCCCACAGCACATTGAGAGCAAGCTGAGAATGTCATGCAAAATTAGATTTCCTCTCTCTGTGCAAAACAACCCGTCAATACAAAGGAATAATTTCATAACAGTTGCATGTTCTGCTGTGGCTAAATTCCCTCTCCTCCATGGTGGAGGATCTTGGAGGCAGAGTGATTCTCTTCACTATAATCTCAATGTAAACATAAAACTCAGTCCGAGCTACTGTTTGTTATTAAATCAAGTTATTCAGTGTGATTCACATCCTGCCTCTGAATGTGGAAACACCTGTATTTAATGCTTTAAGGCCTTTTTCTCTGATTGCTCTGTAAAACCATCATTTAATGATAAGAAAATATCTGTTCACATGAAAATGAAACCACCACCAGGATTTTCCAGAAAAGCAGGATTTAGGGCAAAAATCAGCAGGTTAAACTTGGGTCAGTGTGTATGATTGATGATTTGGTGAAATGATCAATGCAAATAATATTTCTCTGAAATCTCTCATCACATCTCAAGTCTTTTCAGTATTATGAAAAAAAACCAACGCTAAAAAATCAACGCTATGCACGACATGTCACCCTGACTGGTTCCGGGGAAACCAATAAATGTGTCCAACAGGCTCATGTGCCTCTGTTATCAACCCATCGGTCCCAGAGGGCGCCGCAGAGCACACAAACGCGTCACATGAGCCGCGGGCAACAGGAATCAGACAGCGAGTCTTCAAACAAACTCCACCGATGAGACAAGATATCACACGGGAGTGGAAGAGAGGCTGATGGGTGGAGATGAGAAGACGCCGGTAATTGTGGCGGACTGATTAAGGTCGGAGGTGGGCAGGATGCTGGGGACGTGCGACGGTGGGTGTCACGGGTGGTGCAACAACTTCATACGAGAACATTCATACGAGAACAGAGCAGGACGTTTCACATCTTACGTACACGGATTTGCATATTTACGTTTATCAGCCTATTATATTATTAGTGGTATTATAATAATAATACCACTAATAATAATAAAAATAATAATAATAACCATCATCATCATCATCATCATCATGATAATAATAATAATAATAATAATAATAATAATAATAATAATAAACAACTGACCTTCAACTGAGTTACAGTTTTATGTAATGTTGCTAATATGATGATAATATAACTATCAACAGTACATGATGCATGATGGGTGATTTCAGCATCATGTAAATAAAATAAGTGAGAAACTAAAACTTCCGTTGCCCCGAACATGTAACGCAGCACCATGTTTACAAAGATCTGGTTTTCCTCAAACTTCCTGGGCGTCAAGCGGAAAGTTTCCGACAAGGGTCCAGTGCCCCCGCCCACCGCATCAGAAACCCGCAGCCTCATATCAGACGTAGGCGGAGGAGTTTACGTAGGCGGAGGAGGGCTGTTGAGAGCGAGTCTCTGATTGAAGAGGCTCAGTGCTGAGCTCCTCCAGTGTCTAATGTGAAGTATGACGCAGCCCGTTATGCTGCAGCAATCACATGCCGATGCATCCGCCATCAGTCCCAGCTTAAACAGGAATACGCTCCTTTACATAAAAAAAACAGTCTTAAGAACCTTGACAGACTTTGTCGACGAACAAACTAAAAGTTGGAGCGGAGTTGTTCTCAGTGGCGCCCGGTCCTCGTGCAGCACATTCCCCGCCGTCACACTCTCTTAACTCTCACCTCACGTCTTCTCGTATTCCTCTTACTTAATTCCGCACCTCTCCGCCTCATTACCCCTCCGTCAGACGTGTTAATCACCCGTTCGAGGCGGCGGCGCAGTCCATGCCACTCTCACTTTTCACCTCCCCCCTCACCCCCCCCTCACCTGTTCCCTTCTTGCAGACGTAGGGCAGGTTGTAGTTGCACGGCACGTCGTTCCATTTGCCGTTCTCGTGGGCGATCATAACCACGCAGTCCTCGCCTCCGGCGAAGAAGTTGTCCGGCTGGTTTTCGCGCCAGTTCTCGTATTGCTGCACAGAAAAAAAAGGCTTTTTCTTTAAGCATTTTCTTGTTTTTAGAATTTATGATGTTATTTTGTTGTGTGTAATTATGGAAAACGAGATACATTGGTTTTTCAACCATAAATTCTTTCAGCAAACTGCTACTTCAACTTCAGGATGTTTCAAGCGGCAATAACAACCGTCTGGTTTCCTGATACTCTTTTATATCTATTATATCTACGATATTATTGATTATTTCCATGTAATTCTGGTTCTCGAGGGCATCAGCTTTCACCAGGGTTGACTGACAAAACTGCTCCTCACCAGGTCCATCTTGTCAGTCCACTGGAAGTCGTCCTCCACTGTCCGATCATTTAAACCGATCCAGGTGTTGTCATGGCTGAGGCCTGAGGGGAGTACAGTACACAACCACACATGAGGTAGTCCAAGAGAAAACAATCCTATGATTTCATGCTAAACGTCTGGTAACTGCGAATGAACCTTTAATGAAACTCTCTGGCACAGTACCACTGAAATAAAATAAAAATAAAAAAGGGGAATTCAATTTAATTTGCATTTCAGTTCTCTCATGTTGCAATACAATGTGGAGATGAGCACACGTAAAATTCCTGATTTTAGATGATCGCAACAGTACAACCTTTCATCCAGGTCGATTTGTGGGTCGCAAATCTTCACAACTCGTGTTTTGTCGGATCGCTGTTCCTGTCTGCGATGACCTGGTGATTTTGGTTGTGCGTGAAAAGTCTGCGAATGATGACATTTTAAACCTCTTTGTGTTTATGTGAGGGGAGCGTCCATGCACGCGGCCGTACGTGCGCGGGCATGCACGTATGTAATGGAATTCCATTCGCGGTGTTTCTGATTAACATCATTACCAGGCCCATTAATCTTCCTAATGGCCCCGATCCTCTTATTGCAGGGGTGGAGACGTGCGATTAAACACACTTTTTGGTCATGCAGAAGAGAAGTCGGGTTGCGAGATGGATGGCGCTGTCCTGGCATCTGTCCGAGACAGAAGAGGGCGGACTGAATATTGCAGAACCAGACTTGCTGCTGGTCATCTGGCCTCATTACAAGACAAGTGCCTGTGGAGCGCTGCCAAAGCCAGATACACTCAGAACGTGGAAATGAAGGTTTATGAGGCACCAAAAGAGACTTGACTGATAATAGTGCGGGTAATTCTGCCTGGCACAGTCGGAATATTGGAGAACTACGTCTACGGAGAACACCAGGGAACGCGTTAAGTGGTGATCTTTCAACTTTTCGCTGCTGTGCCAAAAATAAAAAAATTCAAATATGATTTGCAAATAATTCAAGACAACATGGAATAACAGGTGGGTTTGCGAAATAAATGTCATTTTTTAAAATTATTTGACAAAAGAAAATAAAAAATCAGTCTGCAGATGCTTATGGTATGTAAGGCAATTAAAGTGAACTCGCATATGTAAACATGGGTAGATCTGCTGAGTCATGACGCAAATCAAACAAATGAATTTTTCTCCAACTTTTTTAAAAAAAATTCCAGATTTAACACATTAAGACCTTCATTCCTCCACTGGACACAGACGCAGTTACCTCATCCTCATTTTTCACCTGTTTCACAACATCAGTTTAGAATAAGGGAAAAAGAAAGCGATATTTTATTGGAAGCTGTGTCCCGGACTCTTACATCGCAGCCTGCACAGCCATTTCATCGCAAACGAATGGCGATGCGCGTTGATTTGGCTGAACGGGCTCAGCCCCTCTGGGTGTTTTGCAGCAGGGATCGCAATAAAACCACCTCCCAGCGTCGTTCACAGCTGAACCCGGCCGACATTTATCACTGAGATATTGGCTTCACACCAGACAGGAGGTGCCATCACAGAGCATGATAACAATAAAGTCGTGGAGGTGATGGACAGTACATCAGCAGGTAACAGCAGCGTGGTGGAGGCAGGTTAGACTATTACCACCAATTCACTGATACTTATTTAAACTGATAGTCTTTTACTTAAATGTGATTGGAGACTGTGAGAGTCAGGGTGGGGTGGGGAGGTGGGAGGGGGGTGCAAAGTGATCAGTATCCATCATATCATATCATGATCAATAAGGTCAACGAGTTGTTTATTGTGAAATAACAGTCAGCTGATTGTCTGTTTCCTGGATTTTAGATTTTTGCCTGTGTCTATATTGTGAGTGGTTTTACTATTCCGTGCGGCCTCATTGTTTTGAAGCCTGGCGGCGCCGCCATCTTGTGAGCGTTTGTTATCTTTTGTATAAGAAAAAAAGAAATAGGAATCTGTGAAGTGCGTTCGCTCTGCCTCAGCATGTGAGGCCGAGGAAAATAAAAAGATTGCATCAATCAAAGCTGAGAGTCGGAGAGTGAAATGATGCAGGACATCATGCGGAGAAAGAGAGAAACTAAAAAAAACAACAACACAAAAACACAAAAACACATGATAGCGAAGAGAGGAGAGTTCTGCCATTATGCATCTGTGCCATTTGACACAAACAAAAAAACTACTCAGACGTCATATTTTTGACGGGATTTTGCGCGGAGAGGAACGGCTCCTAGTACATCCAACGGCTCCGCTGCTGTTGCTATGGCGATGAGGGGTTTTCGAGCTGTGAATCGGAGCTGTAGCAAAACAACGTTTTATTGCAACAGGGGACGAAGAGCGGCATCGCTTTATCTCACATTAAGACCCGATCTGAAAGTGAACCTCACTGAACTGCAGAATAATAAAGAGGAACCACTAATTGGATTTTACCGACAAGGAACCGACTTCACTCTGGTGTCACTACGGTAACATATAAAAAAAGAGAGAGATTAAATTTGGTGCACTACGACTTTGCTGTGTCCACATACTGATCCTCCACTGACCTCTGATGAAGTTCTGCTCAGCCAGGCTGTGGATGCTGGCCAGGTGGCCACTGTGCTCCCTGCAGTCCTTCTCAGCATCCTCCCACGTGTGTCTGCGGCTGAAGTAGCGGTAGCAGTGGCCGTGGAACTTCCTCCAGGTGTGTTCGCAGCCCTCTGTGTCTGCAGGTGAACAGGGTGGGATAAGGAAGGAGAGGGGGGGGGGGGGGGAGAAACAATAGTAGAGCTGTTTAGGAAAGCAGTCGGAAGATTTTGGGGAATAAAAAGAGGAATACCAACATTATCTTTTTTTTTCTGCCTTCAGTTTGAGTAAACGCACAAAAGTCCTCAACGTGATCAACATGAGACAAGAAACCTGTTCCATCATCACGGAGGTGACGTCACGACCTCTGTGACGTCACGACCTCTGTGACACTTCCCTCCGTTTCCATCGCTCCGTCTCCGCCTCCTCCTGTACTTGGTTTGACCCACAGTGACGGCACAGCGGTGGCGGGAGTGAGACGAGTCCGGCGAAAAACGACAACTTTTAATCAGCTCAAACGGCAACAGTCCTTTGAAACGGCTGCCAGTGTGTGGCGCTCACTCAGTAATTAAGCCTCAGTGCACTGACTCTCTCTCTCTCTCTCTCTCTCTCCCTCCATCTCTGTCGTCCATCATCTGTCATCTGTCTGAGAGTTAGCTGTGTGTGTGTGTGTGTGTAAGTGTATGTATAGTTGAAACCTTTCAGGCCTGATGTGTCAGTCAACCGTCACTCCCCCCTCCCCCACCCGCCCCCCCACCCCGCAGCGTGGGCACTGGGGAACGACGCACAAGCTTTTCCTCTAACAAATCTGAAGTGACACCAGTAAATTGGGCAGCGCCAACTGGGCTGTGCGGGCCCTGCTTAATATTCAGAGACACCGTTAGTCTGTGGAATAAAGAGGAGAACAGAGACGGCCATTATCAAAGCCCCCCCCCCCCCCCCCCCCACCCCCTTTTCCCCCTCACCCCCCCACCCCCTTTTCTTTTTACACCCTGATATGGAATAAGGGACCAAACCATCAAGTGCCTTTCACACCGTGAGGCTCAGCTCCTCTCGCCGTTTAGTTCAGGGACCTTTAAGTAACAACGCTGTGACACCGTTTCACAAACACACATGTTCACGCCCATGACTCCTGACGCATGTACACACACACACACACAGAAACTACAGGACCACGTCCCGAACATCCACCAATACAATGAACAACGAGCTGGCGGTGTATCTGTGTGACGCCAACTTGTCTGTGAGTCCAACACAAACGCTCATGTCTGCAGTTCGTCCTACACTTTAGTCGTTTTACTACCGACTCGCTCCGTTTCCATATTTTATGTAACGATGCCGTCTGAGAAACGCTGCGAGTAAATGTAGAGAACCGCTTCATTACTCTGCCGGCTCCAATTTTCCCTTGTAGTCTGGGGATTTAATCTGATGACCTCAAAACAGGCTAATGACACAAAACCCAATTAGCCATTTTAACAGTCTGCGCTTCCTGTGGGCGGCTCAGCGGCTCTCTGCTTAACCCCGCTGCCTCTGCAGCCAGATTACTCCGGGCTCCGATTCCCACTTGGACTTTTGTGTGTATGTCCTCTTTTCCCTTTTACAATGCACAGTGGGAGCGTAGGCACCACGGGTACGGCCTGTCCTCTTATTATAATTCCCGTTCATTCACTTGACAGAGGACAGAAGATGAACTGGATTCGTGTTTCGGAAAAGATTCTTTTGTCCCGACTCCTTTTTCCCTTGGAGATGAGTAAAAATGTCGTTAACGGATCAGTGCAGCTGACGCCGCCAAACGTTGGAGTTAATTCAAGAAACATGGTCAACTTGCTGGAGACAGTGGTTAATAAAGCAGCTCTTCAGCAGCAGATATATAAAGATAGACACTTGTCATATTTTGTCGTAGTGGGTTTATAATAGATTATAAAAAAAAGTCAGTCCGTTTGAAAGGAGACCCGCTGCATCCGACTCAGCATTTTTGCAGCCTTATACTATTTCCTGTGCAATAACAGCATGTTCCTGCAGAGCTGGAGATGAGCATTAGCAAACCCAGTGTTACTGCTGTTGTTATCTGTTGCCTTATGGGGCCAAAATCACTGCCGTCATTTTCTCTGCTGACTCGGCTCTTTGACTCCATCACCTCAGCTGCAGGCTACCTGCTCAATGTGTGTGCAGCTGGTGCATTGTGTTCGCCTCAGGAGTGGGTCCACTTAGGCTCCTGGTGGTGGGCTGTTATCTACGGGAACACACACACATGCACACGCACGTGCACATGCACTGCACACACACACTCTGCCTGTATGTAAATACATATATTACCTGCATAAGGGAATGTGTGGCCAACCTTTAGAAGTAACAACAATAATATCCAATATTATTAGAGAGAAAAAAATCGGCATGCAGACGAGCTACGTGCATCAAAGAGAGAGAGAGAGAGAGAGAGAGATGAAATGAAGGAGTCAGAGTCTGAGACACGGAAAGAGAGCGAGAGAAGGAAAAAAACGGGATCAAAAATAAACAGACATGCCCCCCCCCCCCCACACACACACACTCCCCCTCAGATCTTTAACCAAGTCTCCTCTGATTTCTTCTCCCACTCGCGGACAGTGAGGCTCAAAGCCCAGCATCACATCAGCCCCTTCAAATATTTAGTCTTCAAGTTGTCTTCTTCCTCCTCCCGCGTTCCCTCTGTCAGACGGAGAGGGAGGTAGCGATTAATATTCCCACAGATTGTAGCGAACGGCAGTTAGGAAATAAAAGGCCATACACGTCCAGCTGACTGATTGGGTGGTTTGCCCACATCACCCAGCGATATTTCCGATTTCTGCCGCTCGCCTTTTTTTAGATCCCCAGAATGATGAAATGGCATCTGTTTGCAATTGTGTGTGTGTGTGTGTGTGTGTGTGAGAGTCTTTGAAGGCTGCCAGCTGCAATAGGGCAGATGACAGAGGAAATAGGTGTAAGAGGTCAAAAGGTGACAACGTGAGGAGAGTGTGTTGAATTCTTAATAGTCATAACGAGGGTAGTGTTGATTCATTAATTAATTATTAATTAAGAGTAATGGATGTTATAGTGAAACAGCAGACCACGAGTGACTGATGCCAGTCTAAAGGCTCATTCTGCATAATTAGCCCATGCATGTGTCCCGGCAGATTGAGGCTGATGGATGCTGCTGAAGTCAAAGTGAGGACAGCTCAGGCGTTTACATTATAAACATACATCTATAAATCCATAAGGAGAAGGCCAATAGTTGTACTATTTTTTTATGGTTCAACACACTGTGTAATGAGTGTTTTCAACAAGGACAGCACACACACTCTATTTATTTATGTCCACTGCGGCTGAAGGTAAACAGAAGTAAAGGAACACTCCGTGCAGACGTGTCCTCAAAGTCGTCATCCTCGGTGAAACACAAGGACAAACACATATTTCTTCACAGTGGACTATTTTTACAGCCTACACAGGATGGAATCATGTGTACATTAAAGCGGTCGCCCGTGGCAACGAATCCAGCGAGAATTATCACCCAGCCCAGCGCGGGCTTTACAGCATCGCTCAGCTCGTTGCCGTCGACTTTATTGTTTACGCTCAGAGCTATAGTCAACAGTTTTTAACAAAGCAGGTAAAAAACAACAACAAACTAAGAAAGTGGCCTCTCCTGCTCATTACCAGACTGCAGACGGGGACAGGAGGCATCTCGCCGGTGGGCACAGGTCATTTCAACCAGCTCTTTAAAGCTGAAACTGCAATCTACAGAGTGGAAGGAACACAACTCCTAATGAATGCTAATGTTGTCGTCTATCTGCTGCATGTGTAAATGGCCAGCTGTTTCCTAACTGTCTGATAATCACCCCCTTATGAAACGAGCTGAAGGAGATCACAGAGTTGACTTTGTGTTTCCACCACAGCCGAAAACAAAGACTCTGGGAAGATTAGACCTCAACTGGATTTTGCACGTAACAGGAATATATCATCAGAATTCATCATGTGACCTGTTGTAAATACAGGGGGTCCTCGAGTTACGACGGTCGCGAGTTACGTTGTTTTCGTGGTTACGACACATCTCCTGTGAACTTCCTTGTTTCGGCTTAAGCGGTTTGCCCCGTAAATACGTACAGACTTCACACGGGAACTAGTTGGTGAGCGCTCTCTCTGTCTCTCAGCGCGCCTGCCGGCTCTCCAACACCTCCACAGCACAGCAGCGGCAGCCGGTAAGGAGATGCACACGGACACAGATGCGTTCGGGATCGTGGCAGTACCGTAGGTTTATTCACAACACAGGGTCTACACGGTTGATATCAGAAATCTAAAGGAAATGCTCATTACACTCGCGATCTCAACCCCTACGGTGTGTCAAGAGGGACAAAAAAGGCAATTCACCATAAAAAAATTTATTTTAGCGTGGTGTTATAGCGACATCTGGTGGCACAATGTATGCACGATGGCACAATGAATGTATGGTCCGACTTACGTCGAAATTCGGTTACGACACATTCTCAGGAACGGATCTCCGTCGTAACTCGAGGACCCCCTGTAACTGCTGAGACGGGCCGGAACAGAACAGAAAAATCACCCAATGGACAATCGACAAATTAAAAGAAACCGTGGAATAAATTAAAGGGGAAATGTAGATGTTTTCACACAGCAGTTATTTTTTGTTAAACAAAAGGGAAGATTCAAACTCGTGTTTCAACAGCAGTGACGCGACGTCTGTGTTCAGACGTCAGTAAATCGAGTCAGGAACTGCAGAAGTGGACGTCGCACACTGGACGACTGTGAAGCCACAGGAGACGGAGAGCGATTGGTTTCTCGCTTGGCTGACGGCGTCAGAGCAGGATGTCGTCACAGCCTGTGTCAGCCAGAACAGTCTGTAATTACATAGCGAGGAATATAATAGGGTTGTGGCGCTCAAACCCATCCATTAAGACGGACAGTGGAGAGTTTAGCGGCACAAATGCCGTTGACACTGGTTCCTCGAGATGTGGGGAAGAAAAATGATATGGTCGAATGAGTCATGCTTGAAAAGTTTCGCAAGTGCATGTTTGACCCCTGTGGTCAGGAACTCACAGTGATACGCAGTGAGTGGAGTCGGTGGCTCTGTTATGCTGTTATGCTATGTGGCCTGACTGTTCTGAGCGATCGCCTTCATCCGGCAAGACCCCCATGCACAGGGCCTGAGGGGTCACTGAGAGGGGTCACTGAGAGGGGTCACTCAATGGTTTGATGAGAATTACAATCATAGTGAATCAAAGGCTATGACCCGAATGTTAGAAAGCACTCCACCAGTGGTACCAAAGCGGTACCACTGTTTTTTTTGTTTTTTTTTTGGAAAAACACTGTTTATCCCCCAGTCGAGTCAAATTTGTTAATCCAAAGTTAAAATTGTAAAAGCCAATTGTAAAAATTGCGCAATTTCCTAAACTTTTTTAAAATTTCTAAAAATATGAGGAAAAAAAAACCCCATCTAGCTCACTTCACCCCAAAGCGAACCCTTCATCCCTCCATCAGGAACTTTTTTTCTGATGGAACTAAATGAATTTCCTCCTCGTTTCTCCAGTGTTTTTTCCGGCTGTTGTTGAACACAGTGAGAGTGACAGCACGCCGTTCTTCCACAGAAGCAGCCTCTGCCAGGGGGTTCACTAAAACTCCAGGAACAGGGCCAGGTAAAAGAAGATGCTCCGTCACCCTCGCTTCTCAGTCATGGCACGTGTCCCTCTCGACGCCTTATTAAAATGCATGAGTCTTCATTAGCGCCGATCGGCTCTCAAGAGCCCGAGGATGCGCAGAAATTAATTTTGAGCCGACGCTTTCTGCTGAGTCACCGCTTTTGCACCGTGGCGGTGCAGTCTGGGACGCGGCAGAGAAACAGCAGCTGAGTTGCCGTCGCACTCTGTCAACACTGAGGGCAGCAGATACTGACTCATACAGAGTCATATAATCAGCCCAGTAACAATTAGATTAGAAGAAATGACCAGGGAACTGGGGACTTACATCAAACTGTTAAATGCAGCTTGTAGAAACAAGATAAGGAGAAGTGCTCAGTGTACTGTGTGTATTTATACAACACACACACACACACAAAAGACACGTATGGAGCTGTTGAACCATCCTATATAGAATTAGCACACAGAACACAGCATCCCTGAGATACCCAGTATCCTGACATTTCCTTTAATGCGTAACGATACACACACACACACACACACCCACACACACACACACACACACACACACACACACACACACACACACACATTAACCTCTGATCACTTCAGATTAGGAGTAAAAACCAGCAAGTGTGAAAGTACAGTTTGTCTCTAAGGGTGGATGTGCGGTGGCAGTGTGTGTGTGTGTGTGTGTGTGTGTGTGTGTGTGTGTGTGTGTCGACGGTGACAGAGTGACAGAAGACGGAGTGCATCTGCTGCTTCCTGAAACACTTCCCACCACTGTTAGTCAGCCCGGTCTGCTCCGCTCGTCATTAGCCTCGGTGTGTAGGCTCCACTACATCATCTGCCGCCTGCCTCCAATCCCCAGCACTGCTGTTGCTGTTTGTGTCGATGCACTCAAAACTATGTGCATCCGTCTGCCCCAGATTCACCCGCTGCCCTATTTGGAGGAAAGTTGCGTTCCACTTTTTCTTTAGGTTGCTTGTGATCCGGTCTTGTTTTTGTTTTGTGTGTGTTCGAAGATGGCGACTTTCCAATCTGGCATCGTTGAAACAGGATGATGCCAAGTGTTAGCGCTCCATACTGTAATATGTCTGTTTGCAGGTGGAGTGTGCGACTGCCATCTAACAAACACAGGGAAGACTGGGCAGGTCAGGATGAGGTTAGGTGGCTAAGATGCAGTGTGTGTGTGTGTGTGTGTGTGTTGGACTCTGTGTGAAGGTGTGTCTGCTAACATCACACACACAACAAATATTCGCACACTTTCAGTCACTACAAAACGCACTGACACACATGACGACACACACACACACACACACACACACACACACACATGACAAAGCCTCCTGCTGTGTACCAGAGATGACAGGTACACAGAGATGCAGGCGGTGACGGCACAAACGTAGGATGAGGGTGTAAAAAAAAAAAAAAAATGAAGGCAACATGAAAAGGCGGAAAAAGCAAAGTAACAAATCCACTTGCTCGTCAATGTCGTGTGTTTTTTCTGCCTCGAAAGACCGGAGAGGAAACATGGGTCACACTCTGACTGAAAACGCCCCTCTCACTTCTCTTTTTCACGTTTCTTTCCTTTTCCTCGGTCACGTTTTCCTTCAGTCAGACTGAGCAGGGTTTGGATTCTGCATCTGCTGATTAGGCAGCGAAGCCAAAAAAAAAAAAAAATAAAAACAGCAGGAAAGACTCAACAGTAACTTTTAGAGCAGGGATGAGATGAGGCTGAACCAGCAGAAAAAACAACAACAACAACAACAAAAAACTATTCCTTACAAACGGCTATTTCACATAGCTACAGTCTTGATTCGGAAAATAATGCAAATTCGGCCATTTTGAAAGAAAACCTCAGCCATTACTCTCACTGTGTGTCACAGGTTATAAACCAGCCCCATTAACGACAAAACAAACCTTCTCCACTAACGCTAACTGTGAGAACCTGGAGAATAACTGGTCATTTCTTCTTCTCTCTCCCCACATTCACTGGACGACTCCTGCACCAACAACTTCCCATTACCGACTCTCAAGATGGGATCACCATGGTAACAGGCTGGAGCGAGCCAGCAGCGTACCGTATCTACCCAGCAGCATCCGAGGCACACACCTGAGCGTACACAAACAGACACAACTCAAACACACACACAGCAAATGAGAGAGAGAGAGAGAGAACCGGACCACTTTAGTTAGACAGAGACCAATTGGGTGACATTTAAATGGACGAACGCCTCGGCAGAGCGAATGAGTTCATTTCCACCGTTCATGGCGACGATCAGACCTCCCTCCTGGATATCAAACTGAGATCACGGCGAAATGGCAACGCGGCGCCTGTTGCGAATTGTACTTTTCACAGTCGAATCCCATTTTTCTGCGAGCGCGGAGCGGCGCGGGATGAAAGCGACAGCAAAACAGACACTTTGGATTTACACAATCAGACCTGCTGTTTCTCAATCAGCCATGAAGGCAGCAACACAGCAGGGGAGGAAACACACACGCACACGCACACACAGAATCGTCGCAATCCTAAATGATTCCTGCCTATTTGTAGACGACGTGCATTTTAAGTGAATCACTGTTAAACCTCTGTATAAAAAATTCACCACGCTCAGTGTTCAGTGCTATATTTTTGTTTGTTTCATATATTCATGCAGGAGGGGCGTAAATATTAAAGCCACAGAGAAATCACACAAAGCACTTAGCAAAGACTTAACAACAAAATGCAAGATTAAAGAAGCATGCACGCAAATTGGCGTTGCCCTTCCATGAGGTTGGTGAACTTCCAAAACACACACACACACACACACACACAACTAAAGCAGTTGAAATCATTTTGTTTTTTTTTGTCTGAATATGGGTTGAACTCTAAAATCAATGGACCCCCCGCAATTACAACCATCTTTTGTCCCAGCAAAAGATTTCATAGGTAAAATGGGTTCAGCGCCCCGATAACGAGCCTTTTTCACATAAGACATTTTGACATGTCACGGTCAAAAAAAAAGAAAAAAAGAAGGAATAATGAAATTAATTGCTGGGCCTCGCGAAAGGAACACTGGCTTTTAGTTCTGCACGCTCGTCGTTTTCTCTGCTTCATCCTGCCACAACGAGCGGAGCCTGGAAAAGATTATTATTTCTCTCTCTTTGCTTCTCTGCATCTGCTGCTCCCAGATCAGACCAGAGCGCAGCAGGTAGCAGCTGGAGAGACGATATTTAAAGGCACAGCACTTCTGATAAGGTCAAAGGTTGAACATGACCGGCGGAACTGTCCTAGGTGCAGAAATGAGAAAGGTGGCGCTAACGCACCTAAATGTTGTTGTTGTTTAATGGCTAGCAAACATCTTTCAGGCGCATTACTGCCAAATCACATCACATTACAAATCACATCATTCCAGCTTCTTCTGTTGATGAAGCGTAACGAGAGGCGATGTGTGATCATGTGCGACAGAGGCACCTGAAGTGACGCGTGATGGACAACAAAGACATCAAAGACAATATACATATTTACATATACAGATCAGCTGCCACAAAACACCACAGAAGAAGAAGAAGATCTGAACTTAGTGCGAGTTGTGGCAGTAACACACAGCGTAACCTTAAAGCTGCTTGCCGACCACCAGCAACAACAACAACAGAAAGCGAAGATGGACCCACAACAGGCAGTAATCAACAAACAATACTGGGCTGCGATCTTAAACCAGGGACATGTACATGAGCGAAACCAACCCATGCCCTTACAAACGGCGGATGCCATAAAAGAAATGGAGACGGTCGACCTCGGCGGTGACCCGAAGGCGAGGACCAAAAGCGCGGGAACCGAGCGATCCAAGTGGAGAAGACCCTTTCATGTTTTCCTGACCATTTCACACATTTACAAAGTTTTCATGTGTCCATTTTATTTCATCAAATCTTCATTCGGATTTTTCCGACACAGAATTGTGTCAATAAGCAAAAGCCCAGTGTCCCTTCCAGTCTGAAACAAACGCTTGAACACGATGAGCTGCTTATTGATGCACGGACTGAGGACTGCATCGCTATTGGACGGGAGCACTGGCCAAAGAGGCACAAACAAGACCTGTGCGATACCATCGGTTTGTCCCGACCGGCGCAACCAGTCCAACTCTCCATGTAGAAGATCAGAAGATCAGAAGATAACATCATGTGATTTGGCAGTCTCGTGCATGTTTGAAAAAAAAGAGAAGAATCGTGTTAACTCACTCGCTAACAAAGCCGCGGTGATCCTTTTGCTACAGTTTGGCCATGGTCATGTGACCATAGCCAAACTCTATATGACGGCGAGAATGAAAAAGATGCGACACGATGAGGAAGCTTGTTTCAGTAGAACGTACAGTGGAGTCAAAGGGCGGACAAAAAGGAAGAAACACAAAAAAATGTGTGTATTGTGTTTACTTGTTACCGTGTTTTGTGGGTAGATGATGAGTATTTGGGCTAAATGTTACAGAATGTGACTGGGGAACTGGCCAGTCAGGAAAGAAGTCCCCATATTGGGTCATGGGTCAGTGACACATGATCAGAACAGAATTAATGGTGAGGCTATAAAGCATAAACAAGGCAATTTTCCTAATTGCTAATTAAACAAGTCTGTGACTTCCTGCAGCCTCACAAAGAATGCTGAGCTTCAGGTGTTTTTTTCTGATTCTATAATGTATTGCAGTGTAATGTAATGTAATGTAATGTAATGCAATGTTATGTAATGTAAACATTGCAGAGAAAGTCAGAATTCAGAATTTGTGAGCAACCACCAATAAACAACATCAGAGGAAATGAATGTGTTAATATTTGGCAACTACACACCATAACAAACACACCGAACTTACTTATCAATGGCTGTATGGTTGTAGTACTAGTGAGAACCTCACAGTGTGATGACTCTCGTTGGACGTGGGAGTTCATCCTATTTCTGGAAAGTGTGTGTGTGTGTGTGTGTGTGTGTTCAGTGTCTGTATGGGGACATACAGTACAATCCAGGTGAAAACCAGATTCAAATGATTTGATTTATTTCAAATCAGAGTCAAATGGTTTTTAAAAAAAACATCAAACGCACACACACACATTCACACACACACACACACACACATACACACAGAGTACCTGTGAGCCTTCCTGTGTGTTGTTGTAGCCACGTTTTCATGAAGCATGCGGTTTATGAACGCCCCCGATCTCACAGGGGAATTCCCATAACGGGAGAACCGGAACCAGCTGGACGCAGGTGTTTCCCTCCCCCTCCTCCCTCTCTTTGTCTCCATTCACATCTACCCACCCTCATTAAATCCATCTTTATCAACCCCCCACCCCCCCCCACCCTCACCTCTGTCTCCACATCCACTCCCTTCCTGCTCCCCCCATCCTCTTATTCACCCCTCCACTCCCACAGCGCCTCATCTCTCCATAGAATGAATGAGTTCAGTGAGAAAACTGAGGGGTTTTTTTTTTATCCATGTTATTACCTCTCTCGCATGTAGCTCCTCCATAGCTGGGCAGACAGAGACACACAAAGGAACTGATCTCGTCGATGCAGGTTCCCCCGTTCTGGCATGGATTAGACTGGCAGTCGTCAATGTCTGGAGGCAGAGAGAGAAAGGGGGGGGCTCAGGTTACAAAGTAACACACACACAACAACACAACACTCACAGATATCCACACACACACACACACACACACACAGGACTGTTGAAACAGCTACTTATGATGTCTGCTTCAGAGAGATCAAAACGTCTGGAGTGAGAATAAAGGTTGATCCTGAGAAGGTTCTGATTAAAGGGAATTGATTTAGCTTCATCCATGATCGGTTTGAGAAGCGCACACTGAAGCACTGAGAGTCTGCGGGACGAGCCGCAGCTGTGCCGTCAGACCTGAGCCGTGACACCGAGGTATAATGACCAACACAACACACACCGTCTCTTTGCCGTAATGTCAAAACCAAGTCCAGGCATGCAAATCAGCGCACACATTTTGCAGAGGCGTTGCAGCTGTGAGTGTCCTTATTTTGGTTTGAAAAATAGGAACTGCGTTTCTCTGGCTGATCTGAGCCTCGGGGCAAAATCATTAAAACTGCAGCTGGTATCCCGCAATCCTCTGCCATCACAACTGAGCGATTCTCCGGGGCTCAGTGGGGTGGGGGGGGTCACGGGATAGGAGAGGATGGGGGGGTCGGAGAAAGGCCAAAATGTGAGGGAAGATGCGGGGGATGGAGAGATGCTGAGAAATCACGGGAGATAACAAAGCGATGGAGGTGAGGAGATGAAAACAAAGATAAAAAAATAAATATGATGCTGTGAGTCTGGGAAGTCGGCAGGTTCCAGAGTTGGATTACAGGGGCGTAAAACAAAGACATCATTTGGTGACAGCTTCACTGCTGGTGCCCTGCTTTGGGCTGTCTCATGTTAAAGATGAATTTCACACTGGGGGTAGAGACCCAGCCTGAGGAGCTGGAATTAGACGGCCTCCGCGTCGGCTTAATGTCCTGTCATATAACCATATATGAACCCATCGAGTCATGATGGAGTGGACAAATGACAACAACGCAGCAAAGCAGCTGTGGTGAAGAAAATGTGACATCGAGACTCCATTAGCCAAACATTTCAATTAAAACGTCAAAAATCCTGCAATTTTTTATTGATATTCTACTTCAGTGTAAAGTTATTCTGAAGCAGAGCACAGGTGCTGTTGTGACTGATGACAGTCAAAAGTAGATAGTCGTCATAGAAATGTGGGTTATGATGAATGATGGCTGATTCCCGACGAGCAGGTTGACAGTACAGCTGTGTGATTAAAAAAAAAAAGAAAAAAAAAGCGACCGGGTCTAATATGAGCCCACATCTGGTCTCGTTAAGCGCTGTGGCACTGCGGTAAAAAGACAAACAACCGCTTGGGTTTGTTGAAACACTGGAGTCACGACAGTGCAGATGAACATGGACGCAGCAGGCAGATAGATAGGATGGAAATATCTGGGATGAGACCAGGTGCCGACTCCAGGTACCAGTCAGTGATAAGCAAAACTTAAAAAAAAATATAAACACCACTATCTACCCACTCTGCTCCATACATCCATGACCTTCCTGTTCATTCCTCAAATGGAGCCACGGCGAGGGCCATAATCACAGCAGGAGGTTCCACTCAACGTCCGCTCAGTGTCCGCCTCAACGAGACAACCGTCCAGCTTAAGCAGGTGCCAGTGAGTGTGTGTTGGTGTGCCTGCATTTGTCCATTTGTATGTGTGTCAATCATTCTCTGGCTTATTCCCCAGTACAACAGAGTCGGGGCCTGGGCACTAGTAAAATCTACAGGGAGTTGAGGAGAGCGGTGCTCCACTTATCTGCTGGCAGGGAAGTGGATGGGGCGATAAGCAGGTGCCAGTCGCCGTGGTAATTGCTGGATGCGGCTAACACGCCAGCGATGCTATACCATCTTCGTCGTTTGAGTCTGTCAGGGGTGGCGGGAGGCGATGGCGAGATGTCGAAAGCAAACATAATGGTCGAGGAGTTTCAGATGCGGAACAGAGCTTTGAACGCGGTTCAGTGCTGATTGGAAATTACATAGTGTGCATAGGAAAGCGTGATTGCGGGATAAGTGTGTAACCTGCCTTCTTCTTGTGTGTGTTTATCCGGCCTCACAGAGGAGAGGTGGGGAAACAGAGACTGAGGAGAGAGGACTACGGGGGAGGATGGAGAGAACGCGGCCAGACAACGCGGGGGCGGTGTCACTTGACAGAATATCTGGAGTCTTACTGCAGGCATGTGTCGAAAACGGGGTATGAATAATTGAAAAGGGACAGGGAGACAGAGAGAGAGAGAGAGACAGACGGGTGGAGACAGAGAGCAAACAGAAAACAGGTGGGACAAAGCCCTGGTCCTGGCCCTTTTCCCTTTGGGGGATTATTTGTCAGGTTCAATGGATCAGATTAAATTCCTATTACCTGTGCCGCGGAGCAGAGCGATGTCCAGCCCAAGATCAACTTAGAAATTCCCGTTTCTGACGCTCTCCCACCCCCTGATGGGACTTTTTTCCTACTTTACAACCACCAGATGTATTCTTCCCATTTTCACCCTGGTCTCAGTGAGAGTTTGTGAACGTTGCGGCCAAATAAAGAGTAAACTGCTCTTTCTCCGTCTCGTAAAACAAGACCTCGGCCCCAATCAGAAACGTCATTGTTATGAATGGTTGTTTGGTTGATCCGGTAAATGTCCGGCCACTCAGAGGGTAATAATGGCGGAGAGAGAGAGAGAGCGAGAGAGGAACTGATATTTCAGCGAGCGACTGGCACTCATTTCAACCTGCTGTATTATTTTAGTGGTCTGGTAACTATGCCATAAAACTATGAAACGGTTACAAGAGAGGGAATTTCCCATTCGGTGGCTTTCTGCTGCCGTCCTGTAGCGACTGTGAAATAGGAGCTGACGTCTGAAAAGGTCAAACCCGACTCTCACATAATAAAACTCTACTTTGGAAACAATCTATTTTACTTTTAGGATGTGGTAAGCGAGGAACATCCTGTGTTCAAATAATGAGCCAGAGTCTGGACTAATAGTGGACAATTTTCTGACGGTCCCTTCATCTCCGGATAAAAGGTGTTTTGCTGACATCACATATTAGGAATAAATTAGTGCTGGAGCATCCTGAGTGCTTTGCGGATTAATTAAAAGCCCATGTTGGAGACAAATGGCACATTTAAAAGGGTTTGGTGAACATGGTTAATGGGTTTCTGACAGACTGATCACTCAGTGTTTAAAAGTTGAAAATCACAGCAGGTTAGTGTGGGATTTAACGACTTGTCATAAATCAACGCTGATATTATTATTATCATTATCTCCATCGTCTGCTATGCTAACATGCTTGTATTTATTGTTAACATTCGTTGTAAGGTTGTCACCCTTTTTTTTTATACAGGGGGTCCTCGTGTTACGACGGAGATCCATTCCTGAGAATGTGTCGTAACCGAATTTCGACGTTAGTCGGAACATACATTCATGTGTATGTAATCCTATGTAAATAATAAGTTGTGCCACTAGATGTCGCTATAACACCACCCTACAATAAGAGTTTACTGTGGTGAATTGCCTTTTGTCACATTAAGGGTTAATATCACGAGTGTAATGAGCATTTCCTTTAGATTCCTGATATCAACCTTGTAGACCCTGTGTTGTGAATAAACCTACGGTATCGCCACAATCCCGAACGCATCTCTGTCCGTGTGCATCTCCTTACCGGCTGCCGCTGTATTTGTTTTCAATATAAAACTTATTTTGCAGGAACTGTCATTATACATACATATTTTAATATATTTTTCCGATGAAAGCACTTCCTTTCAGCCATCTTTTTTGATTGTGTAGCAGTGGGATGTTTTGCAGACGCCCAATTCTTGACGTCAAACACTCACAGCAGCAAATAAAAGAAAATGCGAGAGGCGTTTGAGGTATTTTGGGCTTTGACACCAAAATAGGGCCGATTTCCTCTGTGGTGGAACGTAATCAGGAGCGATTGCTGCTCCTAGATCTTTAGCTTACAGTAAGTGCAGTGGAGCGGAAGTAAAGATGCCGAACACACTCACACGCAGAAAGTGGTACGTGTTGTGTATGAATCCAGCCAGAGAGAGAAAACGAACGTTTGCACGCCGTCCCCTTTGTCCTGAGCGAGCGAGCGAGCAGAGAAATGCGTGTTTTTCCCGGCAGAGTAAATGCCAGCCGCACAGATCAAACTGCGGGATGATCAATTACGCAGGGAACCTTTGAGACAGTAAATGCCACCCGGAGACTTCGCATCTGATGGGACTGTACGGAGGGCATGGAGGGACAATATTAATGTGACAGAGCAGGACACGAAAAACAAACGCACGTTCATGCAAGCGCCATCCCAATCAGTTTATCTGCCACACACGGCAATAGAGAACCACACTCCTACAATAGCACTCTGGGTACCAGTGTGCGATTGTGTTATCAACCAACGGCAGTGACAGATCTCATCACCTTTTTTGCATCCTCCTAATCGCCCCCGAACCAACAGCCCACATTAGGTAAGGAAATAAACTGGGACGACATCCTGTGAAATGGAGGCTTTCAAATGGAAATGTTTGTCAGACAAAGGTTTTGCGCTCAAAGGCTTTGTGTTTGTCATCTTTCATTGTGCAGGACCCCGGATGATTGACTTCCTTTAGCAAGCTGAGGGGCATTGACATTTCCATGCCCTTCTCCAGAGATGGATACCAATCTATTGAACCGCCGCTCCTCCAAACAACATGGACACCCGATGGACCATGTTGTGTTGCGTCAATAACTATACCGTGTAACGCTGTGGGTTGTGTGTGAGTGTTTGCTGCGTTAATGAGTATGAGCATTGTGTGTTGACCATAGCTTTGTTAGTGTATGTGACCAGTGCCGGAGAGAAGAATTTGTTTTGATGTGTGTATGTGTTTTTGTGCGTTTACACACTATCAACAACAGTGAGTGTAAAGTGAATGTGTGTGTTTTCGCACATGTGTTTCTGTATCACAGCTCCGCCGTTGGGTCATTTTTCCCAGGCATTTTGGTGATGCTATTATGGGCTGGAACATGGATTTCCAGCCCATAATAACATAAGGATTACTGTGCAGCTAGCAGGGGTTTTTCAAACCGCTGACTTGAATGTGCCGTCTGATGGATATTAGCCATCTTAAGCTAATTAAAGGAGCCTAGCATCTACTACAGGAACGATCGCGTAATTATGATTGGACAGAAATGGTGATTTATTTACAAAATGTAAATGCGTGGTAGGATCTATAAAAGGAAATCCTTTAAATTAAATTAATTAAATTAAACAACTCGCCATTTCCAGTGTCAACAATTCTGTTCAGTTGACTGTTTAAAAGATATCTGATATGTTTTTAATGTATATTTCACATACATAATCAGGTGCATGCAGTGTTTGCACTGTATACACACTGTACCTGTATACCTCCCAACGCAGTGCATGTTGAGTGTTGTGTATTTCTGTGAGTATGCAGAAAATACAGTATGTGCATTCCTGTGCGTTTGTGTGTAGGTGTATGTGTGCGCTTGCAGAGCGTTGTGCGTTCAGCTGTGTTTGGGTGCGGGTGGATTACAAAGGGCTGAGGCTCAGCAGGGAGAAGGAGTGGGAACAGACAGACTCTGGTACAAGCCCAAGGCTTTGTCCTGCTCTCCAGAGAGCTCAGTGCAACGGAGATCAACCACTCTGACGATCTACTGTCCTTCATCCTGGGCTTTCTGGAGAATTCTTTTCTTTTCCCCTCTGGCTTGAAGTTGGGATGAACGCGGATATGCTGCCTCACCATAAGCCCCACACGCAATTACACGCTGAAACCCAGACGATGTGCTGAGAGCTGCACGCAGCCAACGATCCGAATCGTCAGGGTTTACAAGATTTCACTGTACGTGGAGGGGAAGTGAAAAGACATGTTCCAAAAAAAAAAAAATCACTTCACAACATAAAATGTAAAAAGAGAAAAGGATTTGTCTTAATTCATGTGTTGCAATGTGAGTATGCGAACGTGCCAGTGTGTGTGTGTGTGTGTGCCCACAGTATGTTTCAGACAGCTCTTTGCTTTGGTTGACAGCGCTGCTGCAACATTCATAACAGCCCTGGGAAAATGTAATGAGGTAGAGTGTCACAACATCTCACATCGCTCTGCTCGCCTTCAGTTCTGACAGCCCGACTCTGCTCGCTGATGTAATGTTAGTGTGTGTGTGTGTGTGTGTGTGTGTGTGATGCATCCAATGGCTTCATTCACAGTATCTGTTAATATTTGTGTGTGTGGGTGGGGGCCAGTGGGAAAATAAGCCGGGGGACGGGAAACGCCAAACAAGCTGCCACAGTGCCGCCAGTATCACACAGCCACACACACACATTCCTGTCTCCTCGGAGACCGTGAGAGATGGAAGTATTTGATATAACGGGAAATTCAGAAAGGAATCCGACACATACAACAGACGCATCGTTTTCTTTCTTTCTTTTTTACTCCCTTTCCTGGTCTTGATTTCCTCCCCACAGCAAACCTCCAAAACTGCCTTCCATACCTCTTTCTTCATTAGTCACTTCAGAGTCTCTTAACCTTCTATTTTCTCCTCCTCCCTCAGGACATCTCCAAATGGCAAGTTTATTCTCCTTCGCCCTCAAAGTCTTACCAGGCTAATTTCCTTCAGAGTCGAGGGGTTTGCAGGTGTCCCTTTAGGCTTGGTGGCGTTAGCAGCTGCGGTGTCCCTCAGGGCCGTGGAGGGTTGGACACCCAGAGGTGTTTATTAACACTGCTCACCATTTCTTAAATGTGATACGCAACCGATAAAAATGGATATACTTTCTATTTTCTTCGTTCTTCACATCCCTTACCTACATTCCCTCAAACTTCCCATACTTCCTTCTCCTTTCCTTCCATCCTCCACATGCTCTCTCCTCCTCACTTCCGCCTCCTTCTGTCCTTACTTCTAACAGTTTGCACACGTAAAAAAAAAAAAATACAATGATTCTACTCTTAAAGTAGAGCAGATCCCCAGAGGGATGAATGGCAGGCTATTCTCTACCTCCTGTCACTATTCTTGACATACTTAAAGAGGAAATGGCAGAGTGAAATTATCTGTTTTTTTCCCCATACTTCTGTCACAATCAATTATTCACTGATGGGAAAATTATGAGGATGTGGTGTCTGGCGAATCTTGAGGAAGAATTATAAAGGTGCTTTGTGCTTGACAGTCAGTCACACTCAGCTCTGGTCAAGGACGTGATGCACTCAATCATCTTTGGCCTGTCTCCTTCTCTTTTATGGCTCATTCTGGACTACGTCACCATAGAGATAAGGGGAAAAAAAAGTCCCCTTCATAATATTGGGTTGGGTCACCTTAAAGTGGCTGCACCATAATTTGTATGTTGCACATGTGATTTACCAATATTTACCATATTTATATATATAAATCGTGTGTGTGTGTCTGGAATAGTTATAGCGCTCCACCTCCCCACCCCCACCCACCACTCGTGTTGAAAGCTGAGTTCCTGATCTTCAAGGGAAATCAATTTGCCCTGCTTTCTACGTGGCCAGCCTTTTATATGCTCCACTACCTCCTACAGCTGTCACCCAGCGTATACACAGTCATTGCCTCCATTCATCCAGCACCACACACACGCGAGCACACGCGCTAATCATTCAGCCACATGCATACTCTGTATGCAATACTTCAACTACTGATGTGCAAATTGCAAAGACGAGCAGTCAAGATTGCGGAACTCAAGGTGGAAAGTGTGTGAATGTGAAGGGTTTGTGTGTGTGTGTGTGTGTGTGTGTGTGTGTTTGAATTAGAAAGTAAAAAAGAGATAAAGAAAAGAGGTGAGTCCAGGCAACTTGGCCAGCAGCTCATTAATCGGCAGTGTGTTTATGCCAGGGACACTGCACACACCACACAAGCATATGCACACGCACAGACACACACACACACGCGCCCTGAAGGTAATTCTCATTCAGCTCTGCATCTGGCATGTCCTTTGCTTCTCATTGTCCTGGGGTGTTTGAGGAAAGTGTCCACACTGACAACTACCAAAATTACCAAAATATTCTATTCTATTCTATTCTATTCTATTCTATTCTATTCTATTCTGCACATGCAGTATCTATCTGTGCGTTTCTATAGGGTAGTAGCTAAACTTTTTACTTTTAAAGAACAGATTGTAAATGTGCACCACTGTGTGTGTGTGCGTGTGTGTGTGTGTGCGTGGATCAGCTGCAGGCCACACAGCTGCAATCAAACCTTGTTGATGGTGCTGGCATGACTGAAGGGAAGAGTGTGCGTGGTGGTGGGGGCAGGGTGCAGCCAGTCATAATGCTGACTGAGGAATCCAGTGGTGGGAATGAATTAATGAGGCAAGTGAATTCAGGCCGATCCAGCCAATCAAAGCGTCTTTGGAGCCCCCCCTCCCCACCCTCGCGCTGGCGACAAACTGTGACAAACCGCCTGTCATCAATCACACGAACGCCGCGCGACACCCACCATTCGCAAGCTCACTGTCTCATCCAGCCTCGCGCACGGCTCATCTGAGTCATAGTGCCGAGTCATTTGTTTTTATACCACTGTCAGTCTGCCGCAGCGGTTCAGTTTAGGAAAACAACACAATTCCACCAAAAAAATAAAAACACAACTTTTAATTAACCGTGAAATGCTTATTCGCATTCATTAGTCTTTAGTCAAAGTGGTACTTTTATGGTAGAACAACAACAGGAACTGTGTAACTGAAGTGATAAAAACACAATGTATTACCATCTCCATACTACTGCGTCTAACCTGAGGTGATTAGCACTGCATGTACCACTGCAGGAAATAAAAAAAACATACAAAGCTCAGAGCTGGAGCTCGGAGGACTTAAAGCCAAAAACATAAATCTATTTGATCATTATTCGGGGAGTGAATGGGACGTCCTGTGGAGAGCATGATCGTCCCTTTCTATCTGTCTACCCTTTCAGCTCACTGAGAACCAATCCATCTACCGGTCTCTTTTCTTTCTTGCTCCCTTGGCCCTGTGCTTTCGGTTATAATTCTTGCTACGGTTCATTCAATACCTCTATGTGCGAGTGTGCCAATTCCACTCTCTGCCTGTGTTCACTCCAACCCCCCCGCCACAAATCATGTTGTCAGCCTGCATGTATCTACAATGAAAACATCCATTATCCTCCGCTGCGGCCTGTCCTTACCTCCTTCCCCCGTCACCTCTGACCTCATCACTTCGATCTGCGGACGCGCGAGTGAGGTGCGCTACCAAACGCTTATATTATTAGCCCCGACCTCATGAATCTTTCAGGCTCAATCATATGAGCTGCAGTGAGTAGAGCGCGTCCCAACGGATGAATTAGCTAATACAGGATCCCTGCAGGACTATTGCTCATGGCCTCTTTAACCAGGAGTAATGCATTGGTTCTGTTACCGGGTCTTGAGTATACATTGACAGACCCAGACAGGTATGTGTGTGTGTGTGTGTCTGTGTGTGCGCGTATGTGTGAAGAATTAAAAGGAAAATAAATGTTTTGCGCGCACACCCCCTTGAGCATATTTGGGAATGTGAGTATGTAGGTGAGTGAGGGTGTGAACTTGAATGAGTTTTATTTTATGCATGAGTACAGAGGCATTTTCCTATGAATAATTGTACTGGCCTCTGATAGGGAAAATAAAGAGAGAGAGAGAGAGAGAGAGGGGGGGGGGAGAGAGAGCGAGCATGTGTGTGTATGTGTGTGCGTGTGTGTTTGAGGTTGTGGGTGAACGAGAAAAAGTGGTGGCAGGAAATGAAATGTGTTATTTGGGCGAAATGGGGGGGGGGGGGGGGGGGGGGGGGGGGGGGGGTGGCGGGTGCTGCAGGCTTGTTTTCACCCCAGTCTCTACACAGCCAAGTAATGTACAGTGCTATACTGTGGGTCTTGCCAAAGAGCAATGCAGTGAAGGGGGTGGGGGTGAGGGAGGGCAGGAAGATGGAGTGGGCAGATGAGAAAAGAAGGGATAGAATGGCAACAAACAAAATTAGAGAAAGGGACGAGTCAGATCTAATCATCATGATTGGAAAATAAGGCCATCGTATGTGGGGGAGTGCATAATACTACTACTACTACTACTACTACTACTACTACTACTACTACTACCACTACTACTACTTATAATAATAACAACAACAACAACAACAATAATAATAATAATTGATAACATTATTGTTGTCAATCAATCAATCAATCAATCAATCAATCAATCAATCAATCATCCAAACCTGCGATGTATTTTGCTTAGTTGACCTGGCACTTCTCAGACACGCCTGTTCAAAGTGTGTTGGGTGCTGACTGGACTGTGTATGTGTGCATGTCCTTTTCCCGTGCTGTGATTAATGTCCGCTCACACTCTGGTCCTCGTTCCTGATTGATTTGCTTGAGGAGCCGTCGCGGAGCGGGAGGAGGAAATATAAGAGGGAATGTTGATAAGGGAGACAAAAGAAAATCGACTCGACCGACGCAGCGTTTCACTTTGGCCAAATTGTCTGACGCAGCTCAGGTACTGTTATCTCCTCTAATTCATCACGCGGACAAACAGACAAAACGGGGGGGAGCGGGGGAGGGTGTCCATGCTGGCCAATGGGAAAGATGGGTGAAGACTGTGAAGGACATGGGGTGAAGAGAGAAAAATGTGATTTGAGTCATTTTCTCTTTTTAACTGGGTCCATCATTTTCCAACACGATCGCACAACTTTTGCCATCAGAAAGTCCCACAAAAAGCCATAAAGAAAACTCACACTGGGTCTGTCTATGGTTGCTCGTCAATGATGATGCATATGATTGGCCAACAGACAGACAGACAGGCTGACAGACAGGCTGACAGGCAGATTGGACCCTCCCTGAAGAACAAACAGCAGTCAGACAGAAATAATTGCCCTGACTTATGCTCTATTTACAATCTCTGTATTTTGTTGACCTGCATTCAGAGATAGGTTAATGTGTTTTCTGTACATAAAAAAAACACAACTCAAATCTCTAACTAAGCAGAAATAGCTGCAGCTGTCAGGAGAAATATGTTTTAATTTTAAGAGGAAAAAGACCGACAATAACAATCAAAACCAAGGACGAATCTCAAACGTATCACTCAGGACTCGGAACCCGTCACATCATCTGCCGGTCCTTGAGTCTTATTAAACCAAAACAATCATACTGGCCTCCATTTTCACTCTGTTACACAAAATGTCGACTGGATGCAGGCTTTAAAAGAATGAAATATGTTTGTATTCTTGTCCCTATCTTAATATAACGGGAACGCCAATGTGGGAAGTATTTGACAAAACAATCTCATCAGAAGTTCAGCTTACCTTCTTGCTCTGGTGCTTTTGACCTGATGATGATGATGATGCCCCTTTTGGTCACTTTTAAATTGGTCACCTTTATCTTTTCCTACTATTAAAGGTTTATATTTTGATGGTGTTGCACAGCTTGATTTATCTTTAGTGCGAAACACCCACACAGGGGAGGAGCTATGTGGGAAATCAGAGGACGTGTCACATGTATTTTGTTTGTGCTAAACAGTTTGCATAATAATGTGCGAGTCTGTCCGACACCTGTGTAGCTGCACCATTGTAAGGGCTGTAAATAATGGTGGTGTTATTGTTACTTTCTTGCACTGCTTATCTGCGTGTTGTGTAAACCACAAGACAGATTGGAGACATTAAGACAGAGATATCGTACTTTTTTTTGTATCTGTGCATAATTAGTGGTGTAAGAATCTCCTGTTTCCTTTTTTTGTTCCCATCCTTGTTTATTTTGGGGCTATATTTTATTCTCTGAACAAATGTTCATCCCAGCTGTGGTGAGGGAAAAAAATATAATTCATTACCATATCCCTGCACATCAGCATCAGAATGACAGGCTGCACTGTGTCTCATTACTCACTTATTATTATTATTATTATTATTACTCTCACTGCTGCAGGATACAGCGATCAGAGCGATAGTACAACCTACAGAGCTACGATTTCTTTTATTTTCTTTTATGTTTTGACATTTCTGCCTTTATAACAAATTACTGATAGACAGGGGAGAGGGTGAGGGAGAAGATAAGATAACACTTATGCACCAAAGAGCCTCGGCAGTAGGGTAAAGGGTTCTTCTTCTTCTTCTCCTACATCTGAACAAAACGCTGACGTCACAGACGTTCTCGATAGGACTGCACCTCTGATACAACAAAAGTTGTACCGAAGTTTTAACATCGAGATGTCCACACCGTCTCTTCTCTTTCAGTTAATGAACATTAACTACAGACCCACGGTGGAAACACACGCCATCAATTATGCAGCTTCCCAAAATGCATCTTCCCAAATAATTGCATCTACAAGCCAAGTTCTGGAGACATCGTATATTCACTGGAGCTCTGGTGCCACTGGCTTCTTTTGACCAAATAATAATTTCACATTGAGATGCAAGGGACACTGCTTAATATATATATATATATATATATATAATAGGGTTGTGTGCCTGTATCCAAACTTGTTTACGATGGGAGGAGATAAATAAGTTGCTCAACAGAGATCATGGCATATACTGTTATTGTCTTATTTATTACTCCTCTAAAACACTAATGTGTTGTGATGGTTCCATTTTTGTGGAGCATTTGTTCTTACAGGTAATTTTTTTTTGCCTTAAGCACAAAAAAAAAATTTGCTTAAAAATCTGCTGCAACATCATCGACATTGCAACACTTAAATGACAACAGGAAAAGCAATTAAAGACTGCAAGTAAAGGCACACAGGTGCAGAAGTAATCAGTGAATAATAAGTATTTTATCCTACAGAATTGATGCAGGAATGTCATGGATTATTCCAATCACCTCTACAAACCATTAGGTTTTGTCTTGTTCAATAACAAACCCAAAACACATCAGTTGCAGCAAATCATTACAAATCATGTGTGTTTGTGTGTGTGTGTGTTTATATTATCCATGCAGTTAACATACATTTGTCACAATGTATTGATCCGATGGATAGAATACGGATTGATCTCCAATGGTGTTAATGTGCGCATATACCTAATCAGATAATTAGACCCAGGACACCTTGCCCTTTTGACCCTACACCCCAATCCATCAACATCTTCCATAAGTAACTGCTTGCTATCTTGGCTTTGTATGGATGCATTTTTGTATTTGTTTCAACTGGACGCTCTTATTTAATCAGGAAAAAACTGAATGACCTCGGCATTTTACTAAAAAGAGCTTTGAAAAAAAAAGAGTAAACGCTGAAATTAATTGCATGTGAGCCATAAAAGCCAAAAGCCTTGAACATCCACATGACGCCACAAAACAGAGCCGTTATGTTTGTCATCTAATATTCACTAAAGTTCATCCCACGTGTCGTTGGCCAGAGCCCAGAATCAATGTGCCAGACTGAACACTGTCAACAACAAAACAATCTCATCATGGGATGTTTTCAAGCTCAATTAAACCCTGTGGGCTACTTGTTGAAATTCTTTGTTTTGCTCAGAGTCGGAAAATATTAAGAAAATATTTTTCCACCAGTGCCACATCTACTCCTTTATTTCTGCAATTTTTTTTTCTTCTGTCGCTCCTCATCCAAAGCACTTCAATCAGCTGCTCCACCCCTCACTGAGCACATGGCTCCTCTGCGGCCCATGTGTCCTCGCAGGTCTGTCTCTTTCATACACTCACGCATGGACGCACATGCACATGCACATGCACGTGCACATGCACATGCACATGCACGTGCACGTGCACATGCACACGCACACACCTACAACAGTACAATTTCCCGACAGCTACATTCTCCCCATCACACAGCTGAGTGGAGGGATGAGATGCCGACTGCTCCTGGGCCAGAAGGTGAAAGCACCTTCACAGAAACCTATAGTCGCGCAAATGCTGCACGTTCACCCTCACTCTGTCACAACCCACTGACTGGCAGCGTATGGATATTCCCCAATCATATTCAGCCAGGGAGCTGGATCCACAACTATTGTATATGACAGTTTGGCTCTTGGTTTTGACACGGACTCCGACTGGACACAGAAGTAAACAAACTAAGCCCGCAGAGGACAATGTGCCAAAGTGACACAACATGCATCTGCAAGCATCTGAACTCTGAGGTCCCCCACGCTCCGACCTCTGACCTGACCCCACTCACCGATCTCGCAGCTCTCCCCAGAGAAGCCCTGAGGACAGTAGCAGCTATAGCCGTCACCTTCCCGCAGGCAGCTCCCTCCATGGAGACAGGGGTTGGTCTGGCATGGGTTATTCTCCGCTGTGGAGAGAGAGAGAGAGAGAGAGAGACATTCATAACTTCATTCATAATTCATTTTTTAAAAAACATCCCAACAACTGCAACATTGGCAAACAACCACAGGCATGACGCACCTCTCATCCCCCCCCCATCTCACAACGCTGTGATAGAAAAGAGAGGAAGACTCCTTACTTTCTCTGTTGCATCCATGTTTATTATGACCTAGCCAAGGACAGCGTGCTAAACTGACCCCCCCCCCTCCCACGCGCCTCTCGTCCCAGGGCCTCATAAATTAGCTGATCACCACCCACTCATGCACAGTGTTGAGCACCTATTTTTATGGCACATTAAAGCGCTGAGGAGGAGATAAACACATTTTCACGTCGCCGAGCTATAACTCTGTGCCACTTCCTGGGCAATGTTTTGGCAGACGAATAGCGGATATTACAGAGATTACGTTGTAATTATTGCCCTTTTATTTTGGGACGGGACAGAGGGAGGAGAATTTGGGAAGGATGGTCGGAGAGGAAAGACGGCATCAGGATTATTCCTCTAAAACCGATGAAATTAAAGCGTCTCTTTATTATCAAGGGAAAACTGTCATTTATGTGTGCATTATGAAAGCCTTAATGTATGCACGTATATGTGTTTGTGTGGAAGTACATGCGTGCGTGTTTGCTGATATTTGTCGAGCTCATTGCAAGCTGCTGTGAGTGTGTGTGTTCAATTTCCTGTGCAACAGGGTGATGGACTCCCATCGCTGCAGAGAAGGCCGGTGTTGATCCACTGGGCAGGGGACATGATGGAGAGGCTGCCTTTGAAAGTACATAGACGTGATTCGCCGAATGAGAAAAACCATTAGAGACGAGCTTATTTCGAAAATCAACAGCAGAGAGAGAGGGGGAATAAAACAAACAAACAAACACAGCACTGTACGTGATTTGAAAACATACATCGGGTAAAGGTTAATGATGATCCTGATGGAGATAGTGAAATCTGCCAGTTCTGGTCAGTGCATAAAACAAAAAACGCATACTGAATGTGGAGGAATGGTGCTGTTGGCCATCCATCCATCCATCCATCCATCCATCCATCCATCCATCCATCCATGGTAAAAGTATGCTGGTATGATATGAAACTGACATTTTACCTCATTAAACATGTTATATATACAGTATATATTATATACATATTTTCAGTGTGTCATGTTGAGGAGCTACTGTGTTTCCCTGTTGCATCTTTTTTTGCCCCCTGTGCGACTAAATACCGCGTTTGCAGCACTTTGTGTTTCACCTCGCTTTAACCGCGGCCAAAAAAACCAAAATTACTAACCTCAACCTGTTTCTTTAATGTGATGTCTAACCTCAGCCCGACCTTGCACTGACCCCTGCCTGTTATCACTGCATAGCCTGACCATAACTTAACCCGAGCCGTAACCCCGGCCGTGAGGGGGACTTTCAGGGGGAGTAAGGATTATATGAGGGAAACAAACAGACATATTCTGCTGCGTTCTGTTGACATCAATCATTAACGACTGATAGGATCTTACAGTTAAATAATCACTATGTTAATCAATTTCTAATACCACAGCTAAGCTCCCTAAGTGTGATCCATCCATCCATCCATCCATCCATCCATCCATCCATCAAAAGAGTTACATGGTTTATTGCATATATTCTTGCATATATACATGTACAGTACATATTGTTGCATATATTTTGGTGTTGCCACGTTGCCTGTGCTCTCACAGCGAGCAGTGCTGGAGGGAAAACACAATGTTGGCCAGTTGCTTTTATGAGGTGAACTAGGTGGCAGGGGGAGATTATCATACTTCTGCTGTCCACAGCAACTTGGCAGGTCATTTTGGTGACGTTAAAAGCCATTTCCAGTCAACCTACCTTTCACTACAATCACCTGGGGTTACAATTTTACAATAACAATTTTTACAGAATGTGCCTTTAAAGGCAGCTGGGTTTTACATTTTTAAAAAAAATGCTTACAGCACCTTTATTTCCAACTGGCTGGTTTCTCTAATCAACAGTGAAATTCAAATTATTTGTTGAAAGATTACGGTCATGTTTTATAAAACGGATTTTGAGTTTGAAATTGTATTAGTTTGTGTGTCATTCAAAAAACCCATCGTAGATCTATGGCAATCGCATATTTTTTTCTGGGGGGTGGTGGTGGTAACATTTTTCCCCTTAGAAATAGTTGATGTAATATTTTCTCTCCAGTCTGAAAACATCAAACCCTTTTTTCTAATCGTGACTCTTTTGGTTGTTGCTGCTGCACGGCTCCGTTAAGGCGAGAAGGACCACGCACCTGTTGGAAAAGCTGCAAATTTGTGAAGGTAAGCACAACATTTGTGCAAACTAGTTAATGCATAAAACTGTGTGCTGATTTAGCACCACGGATTCATTGAGGCTCTCGCACTGGCTCCAGGTGTTTGTCAGTGAAACGGGTGGTATTTAAAAGCCTTAGGCAAAACTGAGGGGGGATTTTTACCATCGCTGTGTAAGATTTGTAAAAATACTGTGATAAAAACTATTTTGGGATTTGCACAAGGGTGTGCAAGAGAATTTTTTTTGGAAACAGTACCAAAGGCTGGAGGTTACTGACATATTTCAAAATTTGATTAAAAAGACGGATTGCAATTGCCTATAATTTATTAATTCACGCTCATATTTATGTGGTTGTCCTTATTTACCATAATGTCAAAAATAATCACGCAGAGAAAAGGCGGCTGCACAAACGAATGTAATTACAGAGATAATTAAGGAAAATGATGGGTGAAAGGAAATGGCTTGTTAGTGGGGATTTAAATCGGCCAAAGAACAAAGGTGCTACAGCTCTGTTTCCCAAATTCAATGCTAACTCTTGGGGGCTTGAAGTGTGATAAGGGCCAGATGAGCAGTCCAAAAGCAAAGTACTACGTGGTGGAAGATCTCCGATTACCGATTGTTACTGAAACAAATGCCAATGTAGATTATGTCTTTCTGCTAAAAGGAAAAACCAACCAGGATGCAGTGCAATAAATCTCAGGGTCTCTGTAACGATGAACCTTAAAGACCCTGAATCCAAAGTCTTAAGAATGGGCACAGCATCATGTTCGATTATAATCCATACAAGCAAGACCGCTTGAATATATTTCTCGTCAATACTAATGCTAACGCTAATGCTCACCATAATTTAAAGAATCATATTAGTATTAATGTTGCATCTCACTGATAAACCTCAGCTAATCTATACACAGAGAAATTCAAATGTCAATGAACCAGAGGCTGTATTTAAAAAAACACACTGCCCTTTAACGTCACTTGAAAAAGAGAAGCCATGAGTCCTGCTAGACGATTTTTAGTATGACTCGTGTATTTCTGAGTCTGTCACCAGAGTATTTCCACATGCAGATGCAGTATTATAGTATTAACGTCTCCGCTCTGACTCCAAAAGGGTAAAGTCATCATGATCATCTCTAACAGCACTGAGACTAGCACCGCTGCTCCAGGTTCTGTTGATAACTGCATTAGCGCATCAGGTGGGTTTCCTTTGCCGTCATCCAAAAAAGGTGTCAGATCTTTAGAAACAATCCATAATCTCTTCAGGTTTTAAGTGCATGGTGTCACAGTGTGATTGGAAAAACGTGTTTAATACTGTAAAATCTGAAACTTTATTCCCATTGGTCCGTTTTCCTCCACAAAACAAACCATTTATTGACATAGATCAACCGTTTCCAGCAAAAAAATAAATAAAAAAAATCTCAATAATAAAGTTATTGAGAATAATACCCCCCCCCCCCAGCTGCCGTCTACCAGCGCTGATGCATTCTGGCCGAGCTGTCTGCAGTAATTCAGACAAAGTACTCAGCTATGGCAGAATAGGACATTGATCCAATCTGCAGACAATTAGTAACGACTTATTACACACAAATGAGACTGTGCTCTTCACCATCTGTCCGCATCCTGCACACTTAGCACTCACATCATATGCAACGCGTTCGGGAAAGAGCGAGCGGTTATGGATTGGATGGAATCAGCTCCTTACAGGTAAACTTCAAATGAGACTCTCAGGGTTATAGTGATTTCTGCTGATGACGCTCAACGTTTAATGACGAGTTTACGTACAGATACATAAAAAACGAATTAACCTGCAAGTGAAAAACATACAGGGGGTCCTCGAGTTACGACGGAGATCCGTTCCTGAGAATGTGTCGTAACCGAATTTCGACGTAAGTCGGAACATACGTTCATTGTGCCATTGTGCATACATTGTGCCACTAGATGTCGCTATAACACCACCCTACAATAAGAGTTTACTGTGGGGAATTGCCTTTTGTCACTGCAGGGGTTGATATCGCGAGTGTAATGACCATTTCCTTTAGATTTCTGATATCAACCGTGTAGACCCTGTGTTGTGAATAAACCTACAGTATTGCCACGATCCCGAACCCATCTGTGTCCGTGTGCATCTCCATACCGGCTGCCGCTGCCCCCACCCGCCAGCCGTCCATTTCACATAAGTAAACACAAGGCAGAGTAGCCTACCTGTGCTGTGGAGGTGTTGGAGAGCCGGCAGGCGCGCTGAGAGACAGAGAGAGCGCTCACCAACTAGTTCCCGTGCGAAGTCTGTACATATTTATGGGGCAAACCGCTTAAGCCGAAACAAGGAAGTTCACGGGAGATGTGTCATAACCACGAAAACGACGTAATTCGCGACCATCGTAACTCGAGGACCCCCTGTATTAATAATAAAAGAGAGAAAAAGCCTTCGTCCGTGGGAAAGGAAGGGATACAAATTAAAATTTAGCATAGAGCGGCACAAGTATAAGATGAAGAGATGGAAGGGTGGGACAGAAAGTCAGGGAGGGAGGCATCATACATTTCCTCCTCTCCTAATGCTCGCTGCGAGCTTATGATTAATTACACACTTGCCTTAAAATAGGCTGCCTCCTCCATCCCCACTGCGTGTCTTCCCTTTACTGTGTGAACGATGGAGAGGGAAAGAGGAAGAGAGGAAGGTGCACGTACACACACGCGCACACACACACACACACACACACTCACACATGCAGGAGTAAAATTTAAGGATGAGTTTTGCGATGTGACACAAAATCACACTCGGTGTTTAAGTCCTCGGAGCAGAGACTTGAACTTCCTGTCGGTGTCGTGCAGAGCATCGTGAAATATGTGCTTGTGTGTGACATTCATCTGCTCTATGAGGTCATCTGAAGTTTTTCTTTCTAAGCCTCTGAGGGGAGCGATTATGTCATCGTCGTGGCACACACACACACACACACGCACGCGGGTGCACACATGCACACACACGACCCTGGATTCAAGACATTAGAGGACTGCGAAAGAGGAAATGTTTTGCAGTCTGTAGCTGGGTGGTTAGCGAACTCACGTGAATGGATGCCCGAATAAACGTGCCAAACACAACTGCTCTCGACAAAAACACACACACACACACGCTTACATTTACTGTACATACACGTGCTTATCAAACAGCACGCGGCTGTGCTCAGACTCACTGAACCTTGTAATAGCTTCGCTGAGACAGATCATGCCTCAGCCTGTTCAAGAGTTCCCCTTCCATGGGTGTGATAAGCCGTCACCTGGGCCCCGGCGAGAGTGGCCCTGTTAAAATTTAATGCTACAGTGCATCCCTAAAGGGGCCCGAGTCACACAGAGCCGTCAGAGCCATATGGATGGCTGCACTAAAACTGCAAAGCACGCGGGCTTAAAGGCAGTTGTCATCGTCTCTCTAATGCACGTATGCTATAGGGTGGGAATATTCATGTTGTCACTCGCATGACAGCGACGGCGAACGCCTGGTTTAAGCATTTAACATTGATGTGAGGTGAAATGAGACATGTACATTATGTACAGTATATCAGTAAAAGTCTGATTGAAGTACACCTGAAGTACCTCTTTTTGTATATACTGCATATACTGTACGTATATATATATATATATATATATATATATATATATATAAAATCATGAAACAAAAGAACAAAGTGTACTCAGTGGTTAAATTCATTGAATGTGTGGTTGTAAATAGGCCAGTAAACTACAGCACTGTTAATCAGAGGGGTGGGGGATAGGGGGGTCACACATATTGCATAAAGTCAGTTGTTGTGCAGAATTCTAATGTGACACGTTAAGTGATCTCCTCGCCACATGGAGATCAGAAGCACCTGTTCGGCTAATGAACGTTCCCGAATTGGCAGGAAGTCAGTGCCCAAGGACAAAGGAGAAGTTACTCCAGACACTGGCTCAGAGACTGAAACCAGCCTGACCACGAGAAAGGCTGCAGACGCCCACCATGGATCTCTCTGAGGGTGCGCGTCTTCAAGGGAAGCTTGTGGGGATGAGCAGGTGGAGAGACGTGATTACTGCAGTGGGGCTTGAGGAGAGCAGACTCTGACAAATGAGGATTGATGAGCACCACAGGGGAGGGAGCAGCTATTTCTGTCTGTCTGCTCTCTGTCTGACTGCGTGTGAGTGTGTGTGCGTGTGCAGGAGTGAAAGGGGTGAAAAACAACACTGGGTGTAGACAGGCACTCTGTAATGACACACATTAGTGTAGTATATGTGTTACATGTAGTTTGCGTTTGACCTGTGGACGCGCAGGACGAAATTAAGTTTTAACACCAATTTAGAATATAAAAGTACACGAGGTGGCAAAGATGACCCAACTTTCCTGATTGTGTTTCCAAGTAGAATCCTCATTATTGTCAAAACTAAAAAAAACTTTCAATTTTCAACTTCTCCTCTTTTCAACTGCATAAATCGTGTTCCTCCTCTGTGCATAAGCAAACACACACACACACACACACACACACACACACACACACACAGACAAACAATAAAAAAGCATGGCACTTGCAATTAGCTGCAGTGCCAGACGTCTGAGACGGCAGAGAGCAGCTGATGTGCTCTTAGCGAGCGCCTCATGGAGCCGGCGTCGCACTGAATCAGCCTGGAGAGAACCAGGGACGGGAAAAAAAAACAAAAAAACACGGCAACAACTCAAGACGACCCAATTCAGCGAGCTCGCATGGCGAGACTGACGAAGAAATTGAGGATCCATTGTTACAAGAGCGGCACTTGCGGTGTCTCCATTCGTCCTAAATAAATTTCATTATCTGTGCTGTCAGAGGAGCAGGAAAATAATCCATCCTGGCTTATCATCACAAACACATTCTCTCCACTTTACGGTCCCCCCCCCCCCCTTCTCTTCAATGTGTCTTTGCTTTCATTTTCGCTCCCCACTCTTCTCTTCAATGTGTCTTTGCTTTCATTTTCGCTACTTTGTGAAATGAGAATACTCAATTTGCCGCATTCCCTTTCAATAAATAAATAAATAAGATAATAATAAGAGTATTATTTAAACGCAACAAACCAAGAGTGGGAAAAGAGAACAGCGTAACATAACACAACACTGTAAGTGATGTATGAATTATTCACACTGTGGTTTGCGTGATTAGAACCAAAGAACACGCATTGTTACACATCAAGTGACGGCGCAACGCAATCATGCATGTACGCTCGATTATACTGCCATCAAATTAACTGACAGACGCTGGGCACATGGATTTTCCTGTTGCGAGCAGAAGGACACGTTTACTGTTATTTATATTTACTGTTGTTGTTATTTTGGCAGCTGAAAGGCCTTTCAATGAAGAGGTCTGATGAGGTTCCATAGGCCAGTTCAGACCAGACGGGTCATGGAAATACACAACATTACATAACAATCCTGAGTTATGGGCAAACACTCTAGAAAGGACTTAGATCTTCTAGAAAGGACTTAGATCTTCTAGAAAGGACTTAGATCTTCTAGAAAGGACTTAGTCATTGCAGAAAACAGACACACCACCCTGCAGCCCACAGAAACACTGCTTTCCTGCTCCTGTCCCCATTTGGCATTTTTCGTCATGTCCCACTGTGACTGGCATAGCTGCTTAACGGGGACGTGACTAATAACGCGATTAATTAATGAATCATTCTGAGCCAAATCCTAATAAAAACAGGCATGTTTGGCCACACCTGGATTACATGACACCACAATGTGTTGTGTAGTTTATTACTTAATACGCCACGATGAAAAAACACAAAACAAACTGTAAACCTGAAAGAAATAGTAACACACACACACACACACACACACACATACCAGGGATCTTCCACTCCCCTGCCTGCATGTTCATATTCCACTATGGTCTCTATCATGGAGTTGTTCTGACAGCGGCACAGAGCTATTACAGGAAGCCAGCTGCTGGCAGGAGGGCTTGTCTACATGACCTCGTGGTGCCACTGCCAAGCAGAACATCTGGAAACACGTTGTTTCCCAGAATTCCTTAGAGCAATCATTACAATTTGAAGTCATACACGTTCTCGTTAATGCCTAATGGACAATTTACACCATCACTGCCAACACGTGGACACATTTAGAACCCCCCATCGTGTGACGTAACCTTATCTATGAATACCCTGCTCTCCACCACCACCCCCTCCCACCCGTTGGGACAGATCTATGGTTGTGTTTTACAAAAGAGACCCCTCAACCTCTCCACCTGCTGGGAGCTGGCTGCTGCATGATGCTGTTGCATGATGCTTTGTGACTGACGCCGGGAGCCAAACACCACGGCCACCGCCGCTCTCTGTCTTTAGTGCCAGCAAAAGTGATAGTCAGTCAGGCAATCTGGCAGCTCGAGAACCCCAGCTGGGTGCACTCATCCTCTCTGCTGCCACTCCTCTGCAGCTCGAAAATACCTCAATTGGAAATCATGCATTTCACTGTTAACCTTGATGGCAGGCAGCTCCATTTTCATCAGCGTGCGGCGGCGTGTGCGACTCGCTGACGGATGCATGTGTGCGTCTGGAGAATGGAAATGCAAGAGTAACATCTCAGGGATGCCGCTATTCAAATCTTGTCAGATGTGCCACAGGCTAAATAGCCCCCCCTTCCTGTTTTCACTGTGTCTAGTGGACAGGTTCACATCCTAACAAATTGCATATCCTGATCATTCTCACTCAGAGGTAATAAAAGTTAACTGAGTTGAATGCACAATGGCCGTGTGCCGCCAGTGCCGCTTTGCCCTTCGAGAGGACATACAGATAGGAAAGTGAAATATTCTCTCATCGGAGGACGACAGATTGCCGACGTTCAGTCTGATTGTGCTTGAACACTCCACTGTAACAGTTACAGGTTTCCTATGTCCAGGTTTGTCTCTTCCGCTGTGAACAGCTGCACAATGACTCCACACAGAAGATTCCATTCATCCTGACAGCTCCCTGCTAAGATTTCCTCCTCCCACCATCTCTCCCATCATCACCCCCCATTGGTAGCAAACAGTGATGATGTTGTTTGGTGCTCTGATGAAACTTGATGCACCCTCAGTGGCCGTAAGGCTGTACCTGGCAATAAAAGGTCGGAGATAGGAATTCATCCGGGAAAAAAAAAAAACAACCCTTCTGTCGGAATCACTGTCTTTGTTTTTAATGGGGTGACATACGGCTCAGCGGAGGTCTTCTCTTATCTTGTTACAGAGGCAGCCGAATGAAAACGGCGACAATAAAATCGGGGGCGATGTTGATGGCCGAATGCTCCGACAAGCAGCTGTCGCTTTTAGTCCGCCGTGTGGCTAAATGTTTTTACTGCGACTAGCTTTAGTCCTCATTGAGCCGTTTGCTTTGACTGTGCACGTCCGCAAGCCCAGAGCGACAAACACTCATTTGAGTTAGTTGATGGGTAAGTGCCACAGTTCGTTTTAAAGTCCCAGTTCAAAACTTGCAAATGTATCAAAAGTTTGAGGAGTAAGACAAAAACAAAACGATTTGTGAATTTAAGGTATTGAACGCATGAAACAAACCCATTGTTACTGCGCCACTGACGTAAAAACAACTATTCTGTATTAAGTATTAAACCAAAGAAATGACTAATAAACTCTACTGGAGGTCTGCTACCAGTAAACAGTCATTCTGAGTCTGGGAAATAAAATACTGCTGCCTGTGATGTCTTTCCTCGAGGCCACACAATCACCAGGTTCTGTTGCCGTCGCCAAAATAATAAAGCGCCTTTTTTACGACGCTATAAAAATGCCTGTTTAAGACAGCTTTTCCCGTGTGTTTTTTTTTTCTTTCAAGCTCGCCGCAGAATATTAAACCGGAAATGTGACGGCGCATTAGCTTTACAAACGCGGCCGTCTGTGTCACTGACGATTACATGTATAAGTCAACACTTTTTTAATCCCCAAAATGTCACGGAAGACTGATAACAGATATTTTGTGGGAGCCTTTTCACCGCTGTACACACACACACACACACACACACACAATGAATTAGGCCTGTGTTTTAATAGTAAATATTAATGCTCCTCACCAAAGAGGAACTATTTTCCTCCACATCATTGCTCGGTGTCACGTTTAATGACCTTTCCAGGCTCGGCCCATGACTCTGTCTAATGGAAGATGTGCATCATGGGATGCCGCCTTAAGAAAGCGTGTAAACAAAACTTCCTGAAGGCCGAGAGCAATTCAGGTTATCAAATTTAGCATGATCTGTTTTTAGCCTCCTGTTAGCACGTTCACTTCTCGCTGATCGATAACGTCCGTCAGGGCTCTATCTCCCACCTCAGTGCCGTGTTTTATTATCTGCAGCTGTTCTCCCTATGCTCACTCTGTTTCACATCATTATTGATATTTGCCACCTTCAATCTGTGACACAATCTCAACGTTTAAGACTTTTAAAGTCAGATTAAAAAACAAATGCATTTTCCACATCGTATCCCGTCATTTCGCTTCCCATAAAATATTCCCAATCGCACACTGTCAGGAAACTTGATTTCACTCTCAGACTTTAAGATGCTTTTATTGTTGCAGTATTGTAAGTTCAGGTTGTAACAGGGTGAATCAATGCATAGACAAGTTACAGGTGAATCTGAAGCTGCTGGGAGAATCATTTTTTCATGGAATATTAGGCATCGTTAGGATTTTTTTCTGTTAGTGCCTGAAGTATGTGATTCTCTGGAACGTTATGATGCATGAATTCACTGTGGCTTTCCTACAAAAATGACAATGCATGTTGACAACCCTTTATCAGGCAAGTGAATATTTTTGGTAATTTCCACACATCTTATATATGATGGCAAGAAGCATGTGGTCTTCACCTAGCCAATCAGCAAAGATCACCCGACGTCACAGAACACATCACAGTTTGATCTGTCCCTCTTCCCATGGCCTAATGTTGCATAAAGTTATCATGTATATGTTGTAATGTTCTAAAATACATGCTCTGTTCACTAAAGTATGTCAACAAGTGGTTAAGTCCGTTTCTGCAAGAGAAAATTGCTAAAATAGTTGCACTTTTTTAATTTACTGACACTGACTGGATGAGTTTGCATTGACTCCTGAGGGGAGTGAATTTCCCGTCGCACTCGTCTCCAGCTCTTTTTCAACACACTGGTAGCTCCGTTATTCCCCTGGTTAATGGGATACAACGAGCCTAAGCTCAGGCAGCACAGAGCAGCCTGTGATGCTGCTTCAACCCACACCACGGTGGAGCCCAGCGCCCCTCAAGGACTTTATTCAACAAATCCCATTTATTTAATAAGCAGCAGCCAATAGCACGGGATTAGATTCCGCCGCAGTGTTTGATGTAGAATAACGGTGGAGTTACGCCATAAAGAGACGGAGGAGGAGAAACTTGGAGGTGATAGAAGTGGATGACAGATGAGATGAGTGAGTGGATTTAAAGGGAGGTCGCTCTTATTTAAAAGGCAACGACGCGGGTTCTGCTGAGGTTGCACAGGGAACAGACACGGTTCCACGCCAATTGACCGCTGTGTGTTGCACCACCCTGGGGTTCAAGAGGCTATGAAAACATTATGCCTGGGACTCTCATAACAGTGACCGGAGGAGTAATAAAAGACATAAAGTGAAGAGGACATCAGGAGTGAGGGGGGTGGGGTGGTAGTGAGACAGAGGGAAAGGGAAAGAGGAAATAAAAGATGGGGAGAACAGGGAGGGAGAGGCAGGAAAATCAATCGACTTCTATATGCAGCAGCGAGCATGTGCCCTCCCGCTGCTCCAGACGGCCTGTCCAAGGACTCCGACAGGCAGCCGACAGGCGGAGCATCTATCCACAGTCCAATACTGATGATATGCCACCCCACTCTGTCCCTATGTCCATTTATCTCCTCCTTACAGCCGCCAAACACACACACACACACACGCACACACACACACACACGCACACGCAATTCAACCTACTGCCTCTTCTCCTCCAAATTTAAAGCTCTAATTTGGTTGAGGGCTGGCTGCAGTGTTATTGATGCTGCCAGAGGTCTGATCCATCTTTCAGGCCGGGACAAGGCTTTAGTCAGGACGGCGGTAACTCAGAGGCGTCCTGTGCACGGTTTGCCAGAGTATCAGAATAGCATCGGTAATTTAAAGCAGACCGATGGACGGACAGAGAGACGGACAGACAGACAGATGGCCGGCGGTACTGTAACCGCCTGTCTGGCTTTGCCTGAACTGTAAATTCCCACACTCACTGCACTTTGAAACATATCGCGTTGTGTATTAATTAATTAATTAAAAGATATGAAATAATACAACATGTGGGATTGATTATGGAGATTTAAATACTAGTGTCTCTTTGTATATGAATTATTTTTTATGTGTGTCCATGTCCTTCCCATCTGTGTGGGTTTAGCTGGAGGCCAAAGCGATGGATTTATATACAGCTGTCTAGTCGTTATAATATATGAGACGCTGAGGCCACTCTGACACACAACACAACAAAAGAAGGTTGAAATGAAGAGGTGTAAAGACGGAAAGACAGGAGAAAAAGATGAGGGGGGACAGTGTCCTCTCTGGCGGCCCATGGGACTGTGTTAGTGAAGTCTCTGATCATTGATTAAAGAGGTTTATGTACTCCTACACATGGCACTGTGGAGGACACCCGCTCCCGTGACGCCCCGACCCATCCCCTGTCCGTCCCCCTGCCCTTTCCCTCCTCTCCGTCTTTATCTCTCAGCTGTAATGGGCAGACAACCACTGCTGTAATTTCCACTGTACTATAACTGACATCTACAAAAGGTCACACAGAGGGAGGGGTCTCATCCCTCTAATGACTCGGCACGAGCAAGGCCCCGCTCACTCCGCTCAAATGTCAGCAGATCAGAAAAAAAAATATGACTCTAATTCTGACCGATTACTTTTAAGTTTTTATCATATACATGTGTATAGAGCTTCAGAAAAAACATATTGTGCTTATTATGTTGGAAAGCTGTAAAAAAGTATTAAAATGTTTCTGCTACTTTGGACAGCGATCGTCAAATACTCTAAATAGGATGATTGTTAGTGGCATGAAAGGGTTTATGTAAACGCTATTCACTATTCAATCCCTATCAGCCCTGATGACTCATAAAAATAAAAGTTTTAGAAATGCACTTAATTGAGCAGGACGTCTAATGGGGGGGAAAAAAAATATTAAAAGAAAACCCAAACAACAACGTGCACACTGTGCTGAGGATGTGTAAGAGGCATCTGCAATGAATAGCGCTGTCCACACCTATTCTAGTTGTTAAAATTACAGAATGAAGATGATGAAGGGATGAGAATTACGGCTTCCGCAATGTTTATTTACTGTGTGGATTTATGTCGCTGTAGTAAGTCCATTACCTATCAAATAAAATCACTGTGCGCAATTTAGGACAAACACCACCGATCCTGATATCATAATAAACAACAGGGGAACAGACTGGAGTCAATTACAGGTTTCATTTTGTACTTTGTGTCTACATTGATTTGTTGGCCACCAGGAACTCTACTTCTCCCCAGTTCCCTTAATTGCACCGACTCTGACCCTCTAATTGCTTCGCTAAGACCTGGTTGGTCTCGCATGAGTGCACCAGCTCACCGTGTGGAGCCGCCTCCGTACCAGCGTGGGAGGAAGGGATGGGGGGGTGGGGCAGAGCTGAGTTAAGATTCGTGATGTCTTTCAGCGTAGCAGCTATAGAAGTGGGAATGTACGTTTAAAACGACAGGAGACAGAGCGAGAGGGGGAACAGTGGCGTGTGTGCACAGTATATCTGACGCCGTGGACTCTGGTTCTGCACTGTATGTTCCCTCAGCATGGCGATGACATGAACAACGCCCCCAGCTCTCACAGAGCTGCATACTTCATTCAATAAATCACTGCTGATTAGATAATCACTCATAATTATGGTGATGTAGATGACAGTGAAGCTCATTCATCGGGAACACCGGGAATCTTACGTACCTGATGGGAAAAGACCAAAGGCCCAGTTGGGTATGAGAATGCCGAAAGGGTTGCTTGTCTCCTTCTTGTCTGTTTGCTCTTTGGGTTTGTGTTCTTCTGATTTTTGGCTCTTGCCTTTCAAAGTTGTCCACTGACTGCCCACTATGAAGGACTCGGACACTGCAGACCTGGACTCCATTTCTGTGGCACCGGCGTTGGTGCTCGATGCAAGAGTGGTCAACTGAATGACTCCTGTAGCTGTTTGACATCCCACAGTTGGTGCTGGAGTAGCTCGATCCGGCTGCTGGCTGCCTGTGCTTGTTGTTTCCTGAACCCAGGAAATGGAAATAGATGGCTCCTCGCTGGGGGAACTGTTTGAAAAAATAGTGGGATCTGTCGTCGGTGTGTCTGTGGTCATTAGAAGCTCTGGCGTGGTCACGTCAGAGGTTGTCAGCATCTCCATCAAGGCTTCAGGTACTGAGGTCTCCTCCATGTCTGTGACTTTGTCGTGCTTATTGATAACAGGAGCAAATCCTGAATTTGAGCTCTTCTCTCCTCTATGCGAGGAGGCAGAGGAGAGGTTGTCGGTTGGCCGTCGGATGTAGTAGATCTTTCCCATGGCCTCCTCTGCTGTGTCCTGCTCCTTGGGGCCCTGTGGTGAGGTGGTGGGCTGCTCCACCAGCTGCCACTGGGACAGAGTGGTGTGCTCCGCCACAGTCACCGGCTCGTAGCTGAGTGTCGACTCTGTCTCAGGACTCTGTTTGACACCACTTCTGTCCAACTTGTTGACCTTCACTCCAAATCCACCCAGAAAATTGCTTCCCTCTCCACTTCCCTCTATATCCCTCTCCTCTCCTGACACAGCTGGAGCAGCTGATGGAGTAGCAGTGCCATCTTCGTCTTGATCCTTCCCCTCTCCTGAATAATTTTCAGGATTGTCTTGTCTGAGGGACTTGGGGAGGGCCATCACTTCAAGGGGACCTGCTTTGGCTTCCATTGGCTCCCAGGTTGGACGCTTACCCACATGGACCACATTTCCGGTGTGTCCTAGTTTAGAGCCATGCATAGACTTGATGGCCCACTGAACGTGGCCCCTGGAAGTGGGATCAAGGGCGGGGCCTTTTCTGGGATCCTGATGTCCAGATATGTTGACACGTTCACTGGGAGTAGATCTCTCATCAGGACTTGACGGAACAAACTCTACAGGGAACAGAGAAACAGAAGAGATGGATTAATGTGCTTCAATTAGCAGGAGGTGGTGTGGATTCAACTTTATGGATTTGGAATGACCAATTAAAACTAATGTGTGGCTTACAGGAGCCAAGTTCAAGGTATTATGGGAACATTAAAGTGTCTTCTTCATGGACTACTGTCTGCTTCATTTACTGGTATTGGGTTTTATTCGTGTGTGGACTTTGTGTATGCTCATTTTTCATGCACACTAGTCTCGGAGAAAATAAAATTAATCAACGGAGTGTAGACAGTGTGTGGAGATTTAGACTACATCCTTGGGGACTGTGTCCACAATGGTCATGAGTTATTAAGTCATGGCCACAGTGAACTGTTGGATACTGCATTTATACTAATACAGATAGAAACATATGATTTTATGATATAAGCACGTACCCATATGTTGATACAAACAAAAACACAACAAACCATAAATACAGAAAAACATATTATTGACCTTAGTGCTTAAAAACTGAAGCTAATCCGCTTCATCAAGACTGTGTTGGCGTCACATGATTAGATGTGATTGCCAGTTGCCTAGTGACTTCACACACAAGATCATCCACATCTTGCTCATTCAACACTGTTGTACTGTTTTCGGGTAAAGTGAAAATATTTACTGCAAGTTAAATATTGTCTCCTCAAAAACTTGTCTGATCAGCGCGGTGACTTAAGTTGTCGGAATCTGTCGACAAACACAAAGGGGCCGCTCCTTCTGAACACACAAACGCACACGAGCACAAACACAAGAAAGGGTGAAAAGTTCAATTCGTAGTAATTTCACACTTCCCTGTCCCCGTTTTCCCTTTTCCGTGCTGATTCTTTAACCCAAAACAACAACCGCCAGAGTACACTTGCCGGTGGTGAGGGAACCCGCGCGGAAAAACACGGGATCGCTTTCAACATGATGAGCAAATTACCTGCTCCGCAAGCTCCATCTAGACCTGCTTATTCCAATGAAGTGGTCTACTGTACCTTATCAGCTTACTTTAAACCAGACTCCGTCTACACCATCAATTATTCACCGCGTCTGCATACGGCCAGTGTGTTTCTGTGTGTGTGCAAACATGTTACTGCGCGGCCCAGCTAGTGTTGCTACCATCAGTCAACGTGTCTGTAAAGTACAGGAATACGGGAGGGACGGGGGGGAAGATGCAACACAACAAATTACCAAGAGAGGGAGAACATATACAAATATGTCGATGCATAAAATATTTAAATGCGTGTAAATTATTCATAAAGTTCGCCGTTGCCTTATGTCGAAGTGAGGTTTATGTGCCTGAGGTTCGTCTCCATTCGAGCCGCGTAGCTCCAGCTTAATTGTGCTATTAATAATCTAAATAGCTAATTACATACTTTTACAACACAGGCTGATGAAAGGCAGAGTAATTAAACACATTAATCTGGTTTGATCATCTATGTAATGACCCATGTAATAAATAAAATGGGACAATTAGGCGTGGGTTTGGGCTGATTTCATGGTGCCACTCAGATGGCATGGGTGAACGTCCACCTCTGCTGCCGCTGCTGCTGCTGCTGTGAATCTATTCGGGGGGAAAAGCCACAAACAAACTCGCAAAAAACTATTATATTAAATCCCATTCTTTCAATAATCGTGTGCTTCCACTTGGTTCTGCTGCATTGATTCCACTTAACTGGAGTAAACGGACTGAGAGAATCTCCCCGGTCAGACAGACGTTATATTAAACTGTGAATGTAGAGGCTGCCAACGAGAGAGAGAGAGAGAGAGAGAGAGAGAGAGAGAGAGAGAGAGCGACAGAGACACAGAGAGAGAAAGACATGGACAATGCCGCTTCATCCCATCTACGAATGTGGCACGCAATAATAAAAAAAAAAAACTGGCCACATGAATCATGTCATGTTATTGAGTCGGAATTCTGAGTCTATCACATAAATTCAGTCTCCGGGGTTGAGGAGGCTGGTGTGACAGTGACGTGGATATGTCGGGACTGACATGTGACGCTTCGTCAAATTTCATATTGTGTGTTTGGACGTACAACTTTAATAGAATTTTTTTTTTTTAATGAGCCAATCTCTCTGTACATTTGTTATGGGAGAGAAAAAAAGATTTATCATTAATATAAATTAACATAAATATAATCAAATGAACACTCTGATGTGATTTCAATGCTTTTGGTCCTATGTAGATGTCAGATGCAGCCTGATAGAATTCCCAAATTGGGAAATTACAGTGCAGCAACAGCAAGGCATAGAACCAATATTACAAGCAATATAAAAAAAATAAAATAAAATAAAATAAAAAAAACAAACAGATGATACATTGGGGGAGGGGGGGGACCTCGGTGCAGAAGTGTATTTTTCTCTTTACCTGCTGGGTATAAACATTTTTCTATTCCTCAAAAGCATTTGATTCAATTCAGAAAATCTTTCCCTCTGTTTTGGATGTATGTGCACCCCGATCAAGGAAGCAAAGTGGTGCCAACGATTACCGAGGAGTGTTGAGGTGCAAGGGACAGCCTGAGGTGTGTGCTGACACAGGTTCTGCAGCTCACTGATGCTGGTTTAAGAAGAGACACCAGCTCTCCATCACCGTGACATTAAAGAAAGAAACAGTCTCCATCTTTCTTCCCTCTTCCTCCTCCTACTCATCCCCCCCTTTTATGCCTCTCGTCCTCGCTGTAGTGATCATTACCGCCTACCTTCAGAGATCCGTGGCTTAATTGGCAGAGACGTAGACGGAGGTGAGGGGGGACCGGCAGGGCAGCCCAACCTCCACCTTAATTGGACACGGCTGTGAATAATGCATAGAGACTAAAGCTTGAAGCTTCATTAACGCCCTGTCTCTAACATACGGAGATGTTAGCAAGGTAAAGTTGTTGATGTGGATTTGAGTTGGGCCTTTAAACTTCTATCAGTGTCTTCATAAGAATAAACATTTTCTAAACAATGGACACTTATGTTCAGATAAACTTTTATGAAACTATGATGGATTTCTTCTTTCTGTGGGACTCTAATATAAACAAAGCATCAATAAATATATGGATGAAGGCAGTCTCATTGAGCACCACTGTATGTGCGATGCCCTTGTATGCAATTACAGTTGAATTAAATTTAAATGAAACTTCCCTGCAGACGAATATATTATAGTAACGTCAGAGGAAAAGAGGAGAAATTGGAGAGACACAAACAGATCCCATATTTTCCAAGATTTAAATGTATCATCCCAATAGTTTCCATTTCAATCTTACCGAGTTATTTGTTGGAGATGAATCTTGAGTACACACACACACACACACACAAATCTGTGTTTGTTCTTACCTTGTACAGTGGACAGAGCAGTTTCAGCAGACATGCTGGAGGCTTGTTCTCTCGTCTGGGTGATGGTGTCGTTTTGCCCTGTGCTCTCAACTGCAGGCACTAATCGAAACAATGGCATCACCTCCTTCTCCTGCTCAGACAGCCCTTCAGCAGAACTCCTTATTCCACTGGTCGGAGCCCCAAAGGAGAAGCGATCACTCCTTTGCTCCATGATGGCGTTGTCCACGTTGCCCTTGTTTTTGCTGGCTCTGGGTAAGCTCAGGTTTCTGCTGGACGCTTCGCTCTGCGTCTGGTTCTCTACAACCTTTTCCTCAGGAACGGAGAGTCCCTTCTCCAACACTTCACCCTCCCCACCACCAGTCCAGTACCTAAAGGGTTTCATGAGAGTGTTGACAAACTCAGCCAACACACTGTTAGTGGTTTGAGGTTGGGGAGTTGAAGTGGCTAAGAAGGATAACCTTGGGTTGTCGGAGCCAAAAAAGCTGCCCTCTTCTTCCTCACGGGCAGAACCTCCATGACTCTCCATATTCTCCGGGTCAGAAAGGCCGAAGGTGTTGCTGCTCTTTTGGGCATCATTCTCCTGACTGGTGCTTCTTGGGCCTTCCTGGTTTTCGTTCCAATCTTCCAGAGGCCTCAAATGGATGACTACATGCTCCTCGGAGATCTCAGCCGAGTTGTTTATTCCAGCAATGGAGTTCACGTTTGCTTTGTCCAAGTCAACCAGACCAGTCCAGGTTGACGCCTCGGGAGCGGGAGCACCGTGCTGGGCTTCGGTGACTGAGGAGATGGCCTGTGCTGCTGGGTTGATGGCCTGGTGTAAAGCCTGTGGCTCTGCAGCCTGGATCCCCGCTGGCTGGTGAGCTGCAACACACAACGGCCTCAATTTATCAAAAGCAACTGTACTGCTTCGCACTTGATCGGCTTTATTTGCTGCAGCACAACATAGCACTTGACCTCCGATTTTTCTCGCCACATCCTGCAGCAAACCTATTACTGCTATATAAACAGGATTAATATCAGAGCAAGCTCCACCGCTTTGGACTGACAGTTTTATTACATGTGGCTCTTTCTGAGACGAAATCCAAACATGCAGTTGTGTTGTTGTTGGACGTTTATTGACTGATTGATTTACAAATTTGTGCTACTAAATAAAACATGTTACCGCTTTTATCTGCTTTATAGTTTCTGAAATACATCATTTGTTTGAAATAATAATGTAAATGCGCGCACAATGTTGACGGCGTGATGAGGCTCATCTGTCAGTTGTTTGTTTTGACAGCCACACTTCTGCTCTGCTCTGCTCTCACGCTGGTCTTGTTTTCGTAAAATTATTGGGTTATACAGTTGTTTGACTTCAATGAAATTTTTATAAGCTCTCACTGTGAAAGATGAAAATGTCCGTTTTTTTATTTTTCTTTCTTTTTTCCCCCCGCATCCTGTGGAAATATCAGTTTTAGTCCGCTACAATTAATGTGGGCTGTACAAACAAATCCAAACTTAAAGTCAAATGTTTGCTAAAAACGAAATATAACAACGAGCTGTTAGGCCAATGTGAAGCTGAAACTAACTTTTTTTTGGCGTCAGCTGACCAGTGATAAAGGGAAAAGGTCAGTCACAGAACTGGCAACCCAACTTAGACCCCTCCCTCTCATGAGGTTTCACTACGCACATCATCCACCCGCTGGTAATATCCACGAGTGGGATGCAAATGTCTCACAGTCTCTTCACAACTACTTCATGTGTGACATAAACATCTTGTGTTAATTAAAAACCAGAATAAAGCGCGAGTTCCCCGGGCCCGTCTTGAGTTGCCATGGCAATAATGCAGCAAGTTCATCACCACAGAGCTGGCAGTACCTCGGTAGCAGTAGGCATCAAACAGGGCTGTGGTGTCAGGGAAGCCGGTGCGGTTGGGGTTGTTGTAGATGGTCCTCACCCCAGGCTCATCTCCACCGCAGTTCTTCCGCGGGACATTAATGGGGTAGCGGACGCTGCCATCTGCCAACCAGCCAGGATCACACTGGTCCAGACCGGCCTGCCAGGCCAGGTAGAGTTGCCCGACAGTAGCCAGATGGGCGCCTAGGGAGTGGCAGTGGGTGGAGGCTGTGGCCAGGCTCAGCTTCTCTGGTACTACCGAGTAAAAGACTTCACCTGGGAGGAGAAGGCGGAGGAAGTGAGTTAGGAGTTTAGTTTATTGTGTACCGGAGTTGTTTTTGCCGTTCTTTTGTCAGCACAACGTGTTTTTAGTTGTGTGCAGTCTAAGTGCATTTTGTTTCACTTAGGCAATAACTCCAAGCCACTTTCCTGTATCCGTTATCAAAGCAATAAGAGGCAGAGACTTGAAGGTGAAGGATGAAGGAAAAGTTTTACTTGTTTTGCATTAGAATGTGCTTTATTTTACTCAAAATAAAGATTAGAAAAAAATCATCCATAATTCAAAGTGCATGCAGACTTCTTTAGAGGTAGTTTCGAATTCAAAGCAGTTTGCGCAGAGAAAAAGAGAAAGACATTGGAGCGAGTGAAGCAGAGGAAGGTCTTCCTTCCTGTTCACGGGATTACCGGCCGTCTGGCACAATCACGGCTTAGTGTGTCCATTCATGACTAAACCCAAATTCATGGTCAACGCTCCTGACTCCTACCTTGAAGCTGCTTAGCAAAGCAGTAAACATCAAACAGCTCATCGGGGGACCGATTGCCGTAGTTACGGACTCCAGGTGAGTCCTCGCGATCGCCATAGCAACCGGGCCTGGGAGACTGGATGGGATACCTGCACAGGAAGAGAAACCAGGAGACGGGGATAGAGAGTGGGGAGATGAATATAGCCTGGCCTTGAAAAAAGCAGCCACAGACATACTTGGCTCTCAGGGGATGTGTCAGTGTTCAAACACATACAAAATAAGACGAAAACTGAACTACTACCTCTTTTTTCATTGCCTCCTCTGAGCACAATGAGTTTAAGCATATCATTCTCTCAAGCCTAAATACAGTTCCCACAGAAACAAAAATAAACACATAAATACCCCTACAGGCCTGTTTGAAAGGTTCAGTCAAGCATATACATGCCACTACAACTTCAGGACATCAACCAGACAACACTGTTGTAATTATTCCGCCCTAAATTTGGGTTCCACCCAAAACAACCACACAACCGTTCTTCTCCATTTAATCATTCTGGAATGTGCTTAATCATCTGGCAAAGTAAAAATACCAGTAATACTGGAGTTTAAGGGAGAGCGAGAGAAGGAGAGAGAGAGAGATAAAGAGAGGGAGGGGTAGAGGGTTTGAAATCAGGAGTAGATTAAAGGAATCACAAATTCCTCCAGCTCCCCGGCAGCAGGCGTCTGATAAAACAGCTATTTACTATATTTAAGCTCCAGCTGTGCAATTATTCCCGGAGAATGTTGATTTCAGCATAACGTTTGCTAAAAAAACAGATTATGGTATACAGGGACTCGTGGAGTAAACAAAAAGACACACGCACAAATGCACGAACACACACAGAACAGAGTCTTTGTCGTGTGATTGATGGAGCGACGGCTGATGTCTGTATTTTTTCCAGCGTTATTAATTGGACCCTTTCGTTCTGGCCGACGTGCATTCGGATCCTCCAGGATTTGAACCAATTAGGTTGATCCCAAGTGAAAACAAAGGGAACGCAGGACAGAGGGAAGGGAAGAAATAGGGAGGGAAGCACTGACTCGTAATGTCAGAGGCAGCTCAGAGAGGGTAGACGTCGTATACTGAGTCTCTGGACCAAAACAAAACCAAAAACAAACAGAAAAGTAAAGGAAATAGAATTGCTTCCATGATAACACTATATTTCATCACAGTAGTAAACACAGTTATGGTAAAGAGTGCCCTCAACAGTACCAATCTTCAACTTTTGAATGACTTGCTCCACACGTAGCCAGCGAGAAAAGCCTCACCTGACACTCTGGTCGGACAGCCAGCCAGCATCACAGTTTTCATAGCCATCAGCGAAGGTAGCCTGCAGCTCGCCCGGTGTTGCGATGACTGCCGAGTTCTCCACACACACCCTCTTGGCATCAGCGAAGGACAGCGCGTAGCGGTCATGAGGAGCCCGATAGTGAAACACCACACCTGGCGGAGAGAGATGGAATGCACGATAACAACCAGGAGGTACGCTCCAAAAACTCGCTGCATAAATTTATGACCTGCGACCCTTTGGGTTAGAGAAATATTTATAAACTGCAACCTGGAGCCATTAAAAACACGAACGTGTACACGCTCACAGACACGTAAAACACAAAGCCCTCCAGACAACCTCATCATGTACCGACATTGTTTCACCTGCGGAGGGGGGAAACAAAGGCAACCTGCAAACGTGAGTCTCATTTGCATCGCGCGTCAGTCACCGGAGAAAAGAGATGTTTCCCATGGATACGGTGTGCGACAGACAGAGGTGATGTTTATTTACTGCTTAAACAGTACGAACGCTGTCGTCCTGCCTCGCTCGGCCTGTCTCCAGAGAGAGAGGCAAGTGCATCATGTAGACCTGCGTGTGCCGAACCGCGGTGACAGCATGAGAAAGTGACGAGTCGACAGGACTGCAAACAGTTGAAGTTTAAAAAAAAATGGAAGTACCCAAAAAATAAATAAACAGGGATGTGAACGCAGCATATATTTCACCTAAACGGGAATGTAATCGCTTCCGAAGTGTCCATCCAACGTTCCCTCACCTCGGCCTACACCATTCAGCGACATAAAAGCCAGTGGGAGTGCGACTACCAACAGAGCTCCTTTATCTTCACTGTCTGTCTGGAGGAGTGACAGCGACTCCGGCGAGATTGAGGCCTGGGCAATTTGAGCATCAGCACTCTGGGCTTTGGGCAGAAGAAAGCATTGTGTATTTGTGTGACACTCACACACACACACACATACACACAAACACACAGTTCTGTTCCTTCACTTTTCTCCTATTTTCTCAGTTTCCATCCTTTTCTCCTTTTGCAGCTGTAGGATCTCGTCCAAACAGGGATGCAGGTTTGCGAGCTGACACACTACTCTAGAGAAATAAATGGGTTTCCTCTCTCTTATTAGTATGGTCACATTCCACAGGGGGGGCGAATACGCTGCATCTTCACAACCCCCCCCCCACACCACAGTCTTCAGGGAGAAGATTAGGAAGGCACTGTTGGCGACTCTATGATGGCCTCATTCTAGCACTGTTGAGCATGTCCCAGTGTTTGTGTGCCTTCCCTCTAGGAAATAGTTCTTATTTCTTACCATAAAACACTTTACTGAAAGTGTGTAGCTAGATTACATTAATTCCTTTAGTGGCAAAGAGGTACAGAATGGTAATATTTGGGAAAATGACTTTCAACAATTGCAATTCCTTGTATATTACAATTTTAGCTATGCCGTGATAAAACTATTTCAGAAATAGTGCCACATTTTAGGGTTTTTGCTTATGACGAACCGAAATGAACCCGTCCTATGTATGTACAATAAATATTTCAGTTATCTGAGAATAAAGATTGGAAAACCGTTCGCTTGCTTCTATCCCAAGGTAACAGAATATGCCTAAGCCTTGGTTTTAGAGCTAATGGGAATATTAGAGATGCAAGCACCCTTACACCCTACCTCATATTTACAGGAATAAGACCGAGGCTCTATACCACTCAGCACTGATTTGCAGCCCTGCAGTGTTTATACAGTGTTTATTAAATCTAAACATGCTAAAAAGGCTGCAATATCCCAGAGGACGAGTCAGTGCTTTTGCTTGTTTCCATGCCCAGTGCAGCTCGACCATCTATTGTCCTGACACCAGTTAATGGTGGTCGCCCATATCTCACCACAGACAATGGCTGACGCGCGCAATCAATGGCGCCGCGTTCTGATTGGCAAGACACGGCCAATTAACCAGTCGATATGTGCCAAACGGAAGAAAGACGGAATGGAGGGAAAGCGAGACAGAGGCGGCGAGGGAGAAATTATAAGACAAGATGGCAGGAGAGGAGGGGCATCTCGTCGGGCCTTAGACACACAAATGAATTTAAGACTAGGGCCGAGTGGATTAATATGATATTGATACAGCTGAGCAATATCAACGGCTGCTAATTAATACGTTGAGCTCTAAGTCCAATTTGCGTGGAGACGTCTGTGGTCTGCCGTGTAGCGTGACTGCCCATTAAGACTAAGCCCTGGAGATGGCTCCTTGTCGCCGGCTACGTAATTGGTTTGGCTCTGAAGTGGTGGTTTTCATACGGTGTTAATCGATTGGCCAAGAGGGAGAGGACACAGGGTCTCCCAGGCGTAGTAACAGGGAGTCTTGCTTACTAAACGTAAAGTGCTTTTATGGAGAAAGATGAAGTGTGCTGCCTGAGTAAACCCTCATGCTGAAATATGGAAATGATTAAGACACAGTGGCTCCAGCCAGCACGCACGCGCACACACACACACACACACACACACAAATATTCCATGTATTTACATATGAGCTATGTGCAGGTAATGAAGTGGAGGCTACTCGTGCTACACTCAAGTACAGACAGGTATAATCATTGTTTATGATTGTGTGTGCGTGCTGAGTGTAGCAAAAACAATAAGGTTACTGGGCTTTAAAAGCTGATGTTTGCAACATTTGCATGGACTTGTGGCAAGAAGCAGAATAGTATATGGTGGCGAACGCATTGTGCGATTCCCCGAGGTGGTTGTTATAATAGCTTATTATTAAAAATGGGGGGGGGGGGGGGGGGGGGCCTGCAGTTGGTGACCTGATGATAGCTCTGCAGTTGAAATACTCTGACACAGTCATTTTGGTTTTACTACAGTGAGCTACCAGCAGGTGGTCCGCTAAAACACGGGTCTCCTGGATACAGATAATTCAGTCAATGGGTTGTCTATTTAGTTAAACCAGAGAGAGCCGTACAAGGCTCTCAGAGTAACACTATCTGACAATAGCGAACACTGCTGGGCTCCTGCCTTATTGGTTTCATTAGGCTTTCAGGGCACGAACAGCACCTGAGCAGCACCAGGTCAATGATGTTTAATGTGTTCCAGTTGCTTCACCTTTTCCCCATCATCATACATCCTGCACGGACAGTAAACAGCCCTGGCAGTAATGGCTGTATTAGCCTGACATGGAAACCAGGATTATTATTATTCATGGTGGCGGACCTTTAGAGCGATGAGGGAGTTGTTAGTCACCGAGTCAATAACGTGTGTAGGTAAATACACAAACAAAACAAGGCCCACGATGACATAAAAGGTGTTGATTACTGGTTGAATACTATTATTATAAATCATGATTACGATTACATTCCATTAGATGCTCTATGGGTTTGATAACTGTCCCCGTATTAATATTTATAAAGACATTACAGCTCATTGCTTTCAGATTTAAAACAAACGCAGTTATGGCAAGTTGCTAATATTGATATACTTGAAGTACGAGAAAACAAGATTAGACTTTCATTAACCAAGCACTTAAGTCTATATTTGTTGTTTTTGCATGCTCTCGATGAGTAAATTGACTTGATTTGTCTCAAATTGCTCACTTTTTGTTTTGATTGGCTTGATTGGCACAATAGCCGCCCCTGAAATGGGATATTTAAATGTCTGTCTCTCTTTTGACAGACGGAACTTTTTATTTTTAACTCCTTAATGCTGGCAACATTTGTTATTTAAATGTATCTTGCCGTCAGTGGAGATTTATTTTCAGCAGGTACCTAATTATTTGATGCTAATCACCGCTCCTGAACTTTAATACTTAATAAAACCTTTAATTACTTGTGTACAGGCTTAATTGTGGTTGAGTTATCTCAATCAATTAATTACACTTCAGATTTATCAGCCATCAAATTACTTAATTACACTGAACAACAACTCCTGGGATGTTATCAGGCATGGCCAGCTGCTGCCGGTGGCATAGCCACCAGTGAATCACCTGTGATATACAATACAGTGTCTTTTTCAGGAGAACAACCCGCATTCAAGATGGAAGAAAAAGTGGAAACGTTACTTACCCGTGACCTCAAGGGGGACTGTGTCCTGCTCGTCATTGATGCCCACCACGACCTCACAACGGTACAAACCGGAGTCACTCGAACGCAGCCCGGTCAGAGCAAGACTGGCATTGTAGCGGTTAGCGCCATAACCAGGCAACGTTACGCGACCTTGGAAGGCCTTCTTCACCTGCGAGAGCCAAGGAGGCGAGGGGAGGGAAGGACGAAGGGTGAAAACGAATGAGACAAACACCACTATGAGTACCAAATATTCCACTCTTATTTGTTTGGCTGTACCTTGACCACGTTGTCTTTGGCCACCAGGATTGACTGTTCCTTCTGAAGGCCATCAGAGCCTCTCTGGCCCCAGACCTTGGTCCACTTGATCCTTGGGGGTTCGTGGGATGAACCGGCACTGGGGCGGAGGGTGAAGAGACAAGGGAGGAGAACTGTTTTGGACAGCTCCTCACTTATGGTCTGATGGGTCACTTTGCGCATATTCACCATGGTATCGCCATTGGTTACACCTGGAGAATAGGGGAGGGGCGAGGAGGGGGGGAAAGTGGAGGGGAGGAGAGTCAGTGTCAAATTACTTCTCGTAGAAGGAAATGTGATTTCCTTCCAGGGTCTTTTGTTTCATCCCGTTTTCCTGGTCATGGAGCAAAAACGGAAAGATCATTGTGCCTCCCTAATTATTGGCCATTGATCCGGCGGACCATTCGTGTTCTACCTAAACAGCGAGGGGGCAGGGTTGCGAGGGAAGATATCACAAGTCTTTTCCAATGTCATGCATCACACCTGGATGTGCATTATGGGATCGATACCAATGACCTCTCTGCAGCTTCAAAGACCACCATCACCGAGATACAAAAAAAAAACATGACTTAAACCTGATGACAGGGGGGGTCAGAGGGGTAATTAGTGGAACACAGGAGCTCTGGTATCATCATGATTGATTTGGCTAAATTCAGCAATTGTTGTTGTTGTGTTCTTCCAAATTGTGTTACTGTAATTTTACTCTGGGTAGAGTCATACCTTAATATTATATTCTCATCCTGTGTCACCTTGCCTGGAGGACAGAGGTGGCTCATTTACATTTACATTGGGAAATATATATTTCCAGCCTAACAGGCTATCATCTCTATGCTGTTGTCATCCGTTTGTGTTTTTTTTTTCTTTTTATCCATTGTGCACAGGTTGCGCAAGTGTTTTACGCATTAACCCTGTGCTAAACAGTCAGGTACGATAACACAAGATCAACCAGGTGGAGGAACTCTAAATTCAAACGAGGGGGAATAGGCGCAAGAGGAAAGAGAACAAAGAGAAGAATGAAAGAGCTAAAAAAAAAAAAAAAAAACCACTCCGGGTAGGCGGCGAGGACAGCGGGGTTGAGAAAACAGTGTAGAAAATGAGACTATTGATTTCTTTTCATTAGTGTCAGTTTCCACTGCACACGTTGCGTGTGTGCTGCTGCACGCCCATTTGATTGGACGCATGTTAAAGAGGCGCCCGCTACGGCGCCGGCCCCCCTCCCGTCTGTAATTAAATGGCAGATTGGTGGAACAATGTGTCTTTCCAGCGGTCACAGGAACACCGCTGTGTGTGTCGCTCAACCTCCCCCCCACCCCATCTCTCTGCTCCGTCACCACCCCCCATCTCCCTCCATGCTCTTTTCCCTGCTCCTCGCCTGCAGAACGACCACCTGCCAGCTTTCACATCAGCACGTCAACTCACTTCCTCCACTCGTCCACCATTTCTCCATCTATTTTTAGTCGCGTCTATAAAAACACAGTATACTGTACCTTCAGCGTTTGATATTTCCCTCAGCAGCTTCATGATTCAGATTGAACTTTGAACTTTGTCTGTGAATGCCAGTGCGCCGCATCATTTTTCATTCCTTCTTTATGAGCCTTACGCGGGAATATCTGTCACCGCTCATCCCTGCAGCCATTATGCTGTTGCAGTAAGAGGCTGAGTGTCTCCTCCCTGATAGCTTAACACCACGCCTTGCATCGCATCGCCTTAGACAGTGCGTCTGATTCAATGATCACTCTTGCGCCGCGCGGTCGTGTCAAGCGGGGATTTGTGGCCCCGAAACGGCCCCTCGTTTTGCACTTTGAGAGTCGAGCCTGTTTTGTGCTGTGATCTGTGAAGCGGAATGCACGAGGCTTTCGAATCCTGAAGGATAAGAGGAATAAATAAGGATAGCACTTGATGTTGTTTACGATCAAGACGGTGTATCTGAAGATGCATATAAAGGAAGAAAATTCTTTCGAGAAATGGTTCTTGAGAAAAAAAAAAAACTTATTCCCGGAATATTAGACAACAAGACTGATACTCAAAACGGTGGACTAAATATGAGGTATGTCAATAGCTGAATAGATTGTACTCTCAAGGTCGGCAATACACAATGTGCAATGTGATGGGAGTAGGCGTAGAGGAAGATTGATTCTTTTTTTTTATTATTATTGAATAAAGCAGGAGACCTTTTTTCCCATCACACCTACAGGAGCCAAAACACAAAATGGAGTGTAGTTGACTCCGGCGTCGCACAAATGGACACGACAAAGGGTGGAATGGGTAAATTGAAGAGAAGAAATGGAAAAGGAGTCAAGAGGATGGAAACATTCCTGATGCGTTGTTTCAAGAGGAGGTGTGTGTGTGTTGACTGACACGGTCCCCACACACACACACACACACACACACACACACACTTACTCGAGCATCCTTTCGAGGAGGGTATTAGACTCCGCTCCAGGCTGTCACTCTGTTTGTTTTAGAGCCCTCGAGGACGTGGCACTCATCTTTGTTTACCACACAATCACACATGTGCCCTTCCCTCTCGCGCGCACAACAAAGACGCTCATTGAGTAAAGTGCGGCGGTAGAAGGAAAAGTGCAAACACCTTGCAGAGACCCCGCGAGGAACAAAAACAAAGAAGATTTTTTTTTTTCTCTTTCTCCAGCCCAGAGGCATCAATAATATTTAATCTGTGTGCCAGTTTCCAGCCGGGTTCCACCTGCACGAGCACCATTGAGTTAACATTTCTTTACTTATGCTGCCAATGGCGAGAAAGTAGCACAGATGAAGCCAACTCGCCGTCACAGTGCCAATCCCATTCCACTCCGCCTTTCACTATTTCTGTCCACGGTATTTGGACAAATGTTTATCATTGTTTCCCAGCTGGTGCTGGTGATTCGCACAACTAAAAACTAAATCTCCCGTAATCATGCGGAGCTCCATTCTATTTGGTTCTAATCTACGCCGTGCGCCAGACAAGGTGAAATAATAAGAAAAACAGAAACAAAACAATGCTCTTTTCCATTATAGCAATAAATGTAAACAACTGGGGGGCCGTTCCTATATTGAATCTGCATTTAGATAGAAAAGTTACCACTATGTGAGAACACAGTGTGTTGGTATCTATTTGTCATCCATTTGTGGGCTGGATATATAAAAGAGAAAAAAAAATACTGCAGCAACAAAGTACAACATTAAAAAAAACAACTTGTGTGCTCAGTAAAACTCTTCCGACTGTTGAGTACGGGCCACTACGGTGGACTTTGTTAAATGTTAACAGACGGCCCTCTTATTGACCTCGTCCTGTCTTGTGTCTTCGTCTCTCGACAAGGGCGTTCGTGCTCCAGCTCCTCCTGGACGCTCCTGCCTCAGCGGCTTGGATTCCCTTCTTTTCTTTCCGCTGCTTCACAGTGGCGTCTGCGTGGCGGCGGCGCCGTCGGCCCATCTGTCTTCGCTGTAGAGGCGCTCTCGAATTATTAAACGCAGTCGGAGGGGGCCTTTATGTGGCTGGCACAGAGCGGCGCACAGACACAGGGTAGGCGGTAATGGCATTTTCACCCTAACGCGAGCACAATCGGGAACATCATTCCTCGCTCTTTCCTCTTTTTCCTATTCTCTCGCTCCCCCTTTCTCTCCCAGGTGCACACAATTACGTTTACAAGGATAAAGGCTCCTCTGTTTTTAATATCCCCACATCAAACGCTATCGGCCAGTCAGGAGTTAATGGGACTAACAGAGTGCATCCTATCCTGTCGTCTTTTGTTCCACTTCAGTTGCTTGCATCTCACCTGTCTCTGGAAGTGTGAACACGGTGTATATACTTATGCACAGTATTATCTACAAGCAACACTTTCAGTGTTGAAACTAACGATTCTTTATACAGTAACGCCCTTTTGCGTGTTATACTTTTGGCTCATCAATATTGATGCATGCAACCGCTTCGTATACGGACTAATTGATAATCGCGCATCGTATTTTCAATTGCAATCATATCTCTTGTATGGAAAATCGAGACCTGCTAAATGCTGAGTAATTACAGCCGCAGCTGATGAACGCTGTGGAGCACATTGTGATTTATTCTCAAAATAGTTGTAGCCTTGAAGTATGACGCATCATAAAAGTTTCAGTTCAGTACTGTAATAAATGTACCACTATATTCCAGGAACCTAACTATGAATTTACAGTGACACACTGCGTTTGTTTCTTTGTTAGTTCATATCATCATTTAAAGTAAACACCACAAATCAAAATGAAATAAAGTGCCTGTTGAAAAGCTATAAACCGCTGAATGAAAAACAAACAGAAAAGACTTGAATTAAACTTTACAATTAGCAGGGAAGCTGGTGAATCATTTTTAATCATCTGATATGAATATAAACGTTTCAGGTGCAGTGGTGGGAAGTTGTGCGTTTTACAAAACTGCTTTCATTGTTTTGGAAAGGAATGTGGGGAAATGAAAGTAGGAAACGAGGGATGTGGAGGCAATAACATGAAAATCCAGCAGCACTGGCTGCTCTTGAACGCTGCTTTGTTATTGTTTTTAGAGGAGAGAGGTAGAAAAGATGCTGTGAATCTTTATCCCAACCGAGCCCAAAACGTATAACCATGGCAACGGAGACACCACAAATCCAATAAAGGGGGAAGGAACTTCTGATCACACACACACACACGCACGCACACACACACACACAAATATTGGACTCTGTTTCAAGGTGTGTTAGAGACATTTGCTATGAGGAGGTCAAATAGTTGAAGTCACACACACACGAGTGAGTACAAACACGCACACACACAGACACACACAGACGACTGTAAGCTTTAGTGGCCTCATCAAAGAGCAGATCTGAGGATGTATAGTTTATAATGTAAAGTGAATGAGAGAGTGGGTTCCTCCATTCTTCCACTGTGTTTGATCATTGGTCTGTGTTTCACTGCAGTGCAGACGTGTGTGTGTGTGCGTGTGTGCGTGCGTGTGTAAATTTGCTGCCATCGTAAGCACAGCGGGTCTGTCGTCAAGCAGGGTTTGGAAATTGTGTCTCCACGCTGACAGTCTCCCGCATGCAAAACCATCACTCCTGTTCCTTCCTTCTTTCCTTCCTTTCTTCCTTCCTTCTCTGGACTCCTCCCCTCCTCATCCACCTGACGCTCACTGCTGTGCTCCATGTCTCTTTTCAACAACTTCCTAATCAGTATAACTGTGTTAGTGAAACTGAAACCGGGTTGTTTGTTAGTCTCCACCCTCCGAATCACTGTGCTGAGAATAAACCTGGGAATGACCTGCAGTCGGGAAAATGGCCCCATTCGCAGAGGCAGAGTTTGGGAAGGACAACTGTTATTACCGAGGAGCGCGTTGGTGCTATCACAGTGCACACAGACATGGCCCCACAGTGTATCTGACTCGTGACGGTCGATAGTGTTCCAATAAACGCACAACAGATGAGAAGAACATTTGTAAACATGGGAAAATATGTAGAAATATGGAAACTGCCTTCAGACAGAAAACAGACATTGTCATCATCTTTCCTTTGCACCAAGGTGACTGCTGCATCGTTTGTGTTTGCATCAATGGACTCGACAAACTGTAAAGATGTAAACTGGAAGCCAACAACAGCTGTTTTGTTTTTTTTTATCAATCCCTGACAGAGCTGGAAAACCACCTGACTCTCCCCCGCACTCCCTCCGTACGTTTACGAAGCCCGTCGAGAACGACCGCGGGACGCGTGCCAATTCTGCGATGCATTTTTAACTCGCATGGTTTGTTAAATCAATTTGCCGGCGCCCTGGGTGAATTTGCATCTAATCACGTCCTTCCATTAACTTAGCCTGCAATCGCGCCGCCTCTCCAATTCGCTTGATGCTCTGTCTGTACACATAATTACAGCGAGGACTTCAGAACGTGGCCCGAGGCGGCGCAAAGTTTACCCCTGATCCTTCGCGGATGGATACGAGAGAGCAACTTCGCAAGGCATTGTGGGATTGCAGGCGATAGGGGACTGACTGGCGATGCAAAAACCTGTTGTTTTATATATATTTTTTGCGTTATGTAAATGAGGGTTGCCTGAAGGCAGGAGGAAAGTGATGGGACGGGGGAATTTACCCGCAGTGTTTACCTGCTTTGCATTAATATCTGTGAAGGAAGAAATTATTATTACAGCCGCCGGGAATCCTCTTTTCAAGTGCTTCATTTCAAACGCTTAAGCGACTTTTTACCTCTTACTTGTTGCTCCTCCATTTCCCATCTTCTTATTTGCTGCACAGACCTTCGTTCACAATGTCCCAAATCCCTAGTCGTTCCCTCTGCACTCTGATCATCCCTTAAACCTTCTGCTGACCCAGACCTCAGCCTCCTCCCGTCTCCTCCTCCCCCTCCTCTCCCGGTGATAAATATTAACTGTCTCCGAGCCGACTGCCAACCAGGCTTCGCAGGTGCCGCCGTGACTGATTCCGCACCTTCTCAAGCGTAATGAACATTTGAGTAGTTTGCCACGCGGGCAACATTTCAAAAGTGCACAGACACTTAAACAATCGTTAACACGTGCACGCTCCTGCTAAAAGCTCATCCCTAATCGCCCTCCTCCCCAACGCGCCCACTCTCCCTGCAAACGCTAGGAGGTCAGGCAAAGTGTCATGGGTTGAGTTCTTCTTCCCGCAGTCCTCTACCTCCTGTCGACATTGTTGGGTGTGTGTTTATGTGTTGGTGTGTGGTTTACGGTTCTGACTGTTCTGCAGATTGGCTGCATACACCGCCCGCCGCCAGATGCAACCTGAAGGCTTCCTCACAAACGCATACCCACGCAGAGACAGACAGAGGAGCTGGCTGCGATTTTATCAGGACTCAGGGACGGAAACCATACCGAGGCAGAGAGGAGAAGACCGTTGGGGAAGACCAATGAGGGGGAGCATAGTCGCGCCTACGTATGCACAAACCCACAGTCGCACAAACACACGCAGACGTGCAGCAAGGAAAGTATGGAGTATGGAACCTGTGTCCATTGACGAGCAGATCACAAGTTTGAATAGACAAATGACGTGTGAGTGTGAGTACAGGTATGTGAGCGAGGCTTTCCATCGCGTCCTTCACCGACCTTCTCTCAGCAGACACGAGGGTTTAATAAACAAGTCAGCAGAACAGTTATGCAAACAAATGCAAAAAGTCAGGTCTCTCTCCAGAGTTTGGAAAACCTGCTGACACACAGTCAGAGGATCAGGACCCTCAGGACCCCAAACTCCGTCTCTTTTTCAGCTGAATCAAAGCGTATTTTAATGAGCTTCTCAATATCATCTACAAACATCTCCGCGACTCTACTGTCCTTGTTCGTCTATGCCGCTCTTCCTCAGACGAGTGCTGCCGGGGATTTTTACAAGCAGGTGGAGCAGGACGGGAAAAGGGGCTACTAGCTAAGCTGTTACGGGCCGACGAGTGTTCGAGGTCTGAACGCCGCTACGCCGCTGTGACCAACCAACAAAGTGACCAGCTGACTCCCATGGCACAACACGCCACAGCTACAAACGCTACAAAACCACAAATTGTGGCCACTCGCTCGTGGAGGTTCGATGGGTCTTTCACTCTCATGAATTCATGCATTGTCTGTTTTCTGCAACCTGACCACACAGCCGAATCTTCTAACTTCAACCTTGATAGTTAGTCACAAAGCTTTTATGTTACTATGTTCATGAGAACTTACGTGATTAACTAGAGACAGTGAGAAAAACATTCAGTAGGTATCTGGTTATCAATACTTCAACACTCCATAGAAATGGTCATAGGTCTTGCTATATATTGACGACACATTATGTTTGAGGCTTTAATGTGAAAACAGAGCTGAAATAGTTTCGTTGCTTCCTCTGATCTCCACTGTGACAGCTCGCTGCCTGGCATCCGAGAGTCGACGCAGGATTTACCTCTTTTTGATTGGAAGGACATGCTTGATTATCTTTATCACACATCACTCTGCTTCCCATGCAGTCCCCCCTCCCCTACCCCCCACCCGTCCTCCCACTGCACTGTGCAAGCCAGGTCTCAGGCAGATTAATTGCGATGGGAGCCTCGTTTGTCACATTCCGTTTATTGACGTTGGCGTTTGTTGGAAGGCAAAACGATCGTATTTTGATCTACGGGGAGCTTCACATCTTAAATTTGCAAACATATCTTTTCTTCTAATTTCTACAGCTGTGAAAGACCAGTGGTGAGTGCGGGCTCGTGCATCTGCAGCCGGGATAGTTGGGACGTGGTTGATGGCAACCACCTCCAGCTTAATGAGGACTCACCACAGACAGCGGTCTGAAGCAGAAGGAGGGCCAGCAGGGGCTGCGGTCCACACACAGACAGTACGCCTTGCATCCTGCTGCACCTGGAGACAGAGACGAAGAGACGGAGAGGGAGTGTGAGAACACAAAGGGAAATGAAATCAACACACAGCCCTCGTGAGGGAATTTACCCCTTCCTTTTTTTCCCTCACTCTTATTCGTCAGTCCTGTGAGGTCTGATATCTATACAAACATGGAGCTGCATACACACACAGTTTAATCGATATAATAATAATCTATCGATATATATCTATATATCTATATCTATATCTACATAGATATAGATATAGATATATTTATATATCTATATACGTATATGTGTGTTATTTTAGAAAATATTTTTTTTTTGTGAGGTACATGAAAACATTTGTTAGTTTTTTTGGTCTTCAAGCAAGGTGATGTGTTTGGATGTGGAGCGCGGTGAATGTATTCTCATGTGCATATCTTCTCTTCATTTTTATCTGCTCACAGCAGCCTGAAGCCAGAAAGGAAAACAAGAAATGGAAACTGGGCTGAATTAATTTCCCTCCACATCTGCGTGTGTGTTTGGTGTGTGTGAATAAATGTGTGTATTTATTTCTCTATATTTGACTATTTGATACAGTAATATGTCTGTGTCACAAGAGCCAGGGGACAGGGTCCAAATGAGGTAAGTCAGCCGGTGCCAAGGGGCCCGAGTGTAAATAATGAATATGGCATCTCTGGAGACGTGGCGGCCGGGCAGGACCTGAGGGTAGGCGAGTCGTGTGTGTGTGTGTGTGTGTGTGTGTGTGTGTGTGTGGGGGGGCAATGTCAGTTACAGCTGTCGATCTCAGACGCCAGCCGAGTACAAAAACACTAAAACGTCTGCGTGGAGCCACATTTTTATTTTACAAAGTACAAATAAATAAATAAATAAATACTAATAAATACTAAAACTGATGTTTAAACTTTGTAAAAAAAAAAAATACATGTAATAATCTTTGTGCCCCGGGTACTGTCTCCTTTTAAAGATCTTTTGTGTATCCAAATATGTGTTTGCTCCTTTTACAACACAACTAAATTTGTTAAAACCCTGTAGCAGAAGCCTTTAAATGTATTGCATAAGACCAGTGCCTGACCGCGGGGCAGCTCTGTGTAGCGAGGGGCTTCACAGGGGACCTGGCATCACTCTGGAGAGAACGTTTTGATTTAGGAAAAAAATCTGACTCCCATGAATCACAAATTATATTCTACATACAAATAAGTGCTGCTTTGCCTTGTGATTACTAAAAGAAATCGTTGAAGCCTTGAGTTTGAAAAGCAACAGACTTTGCTTTAAGTCAAACAACGTCACCGTTTCATGCCCTCTCCTTATTTCTTACCTCCAGCTCAATAATAGCAGCTACTTACATGTGCTCTCAGGGTCACGCCAATGTTTACCCTGACTGCGCTATTACGCATCCACCTATTCTTTCCCAACCCATCCGCTCTCTAGTGCACTTACTCTGCTATTGATTAATATTACATTGAGGCATTTCACACTGAGGCTCGCACAACCACTGTGAATTAAGACTGCAACTTTTGAATAACAGGCTCCGACCTCTGTGTTGACCTCTTTGCTGCCAGGTCTGTGTCCGACCTATTCACATTATCTTTTCATTGTATCTCCACAACAATCATGGCGATACAAAGATTCTAGGATGAAGTTTTGCGTGCGTGCGTGTGTGCGTGCGTGCGTGCGTGCGTGCGCGTGTGTGTGTGTGTGTGTGTGCGCGCTCAAGCAGGCAACATGCTGCGAGTGTTCTCAGCTCACTTGAGTCAGACCTGACATTATACTCCCACATGCGGTGGAGTCTACATTCAGCTTGGGACATTGTGTTTGCAGTGTTTGCATCTGGAGGTTGTTGGAAGATGCAGGTTGGATTTTTTTTCCTTTTCCCCCCCAGTTGACGTATAAAGGTTCGACTCCAGCGGGACACTGACTCAAACCCCCAGTAACATTAACATCAAAACAAAGTCATCAGACGAAAATGCATAAGAGTGGTGTGTTAACGTAAGACTTGTTTTAGCAGCTAAATGAAAAGTCTTTTATTATTGCTGAGGGAACTCGGTGTGAGCGCTCCGACTGTTTTGAACGCCACACAGAAAGGTCGAGTCACATCTCCGCGTGTCAGTCGAGTGCACTGTTCCCTATCAGACCTGTCACAGGCACTGTAGATATGACAGACAGACCGGGAGATGGAGAGCGAGACTGTAAGAGACAGACAGACAGACAGACAGGCGGATGATGAGACAGACCCATGGAAGAAAAACACTGCTTTGTTGTCTGTCCTTGTCGGAGACCGTTTACAGGTCCGACCTCGGGCTTTTGTGGAGACGCGAGGTCTGGCACCATCTGTTGTTGCGTGTCACCTCCTGACTATCCGTCTATATTTGGGTAAATCCAGCTGTCTCCCACCATCTGTATCCATAACTCACACTTTTCTATGTTTGTTTCCCCCTTTCACTCTTTTTTTCCTTTGCTTCTCCCATATTGTCCTGTCACTCCGGCCTCACCAGAATGCATTATTAAAGGGGGCTCATTAATCACCCCCACTGCCTGTCTGTCACTCCATCACCCCACACACACACACACATATGTACAATAGTGCAGGTTTCTCAGGGGGAGTTAGTCCCATCAATGTGTATAAGTCCCTTATAGAGTGAAAAATGAAGCTACCTACGAGTGAGAGAATACTGTTTCCCCTCCGGGACGACATTACCAAGGTTTTAGTGAGCAACCTGTCACCCTGTCTTGTACACAAATGGCTTTAGTGCGTCAGGTTTCCAGCACAAACGGGGGCCGGTTCTCTGTTTGCACCTGTTCTTACAGCATGCATCATCCTCGGGGTGGTTTCTTTTGTTGCTCGAGAGTTACAGCATAAAAGTGCTAAAATGAAAACAATGTCGGCGTGGGCGGCTGCACTCCAGCTTACGAGACCTGTACGAGGTGGAACAGCGGGGCGCCTCGGTTCTGCCAGGGGAGAGGAGAGAGGGGAGGGAGCGTGAAACGCTGTGGGCCAGAAAAGAACACGGTGTGCGTAAGACAAATCGGATGAGACAATGAGCGCTGGCTGAACGACGGCACTCAATCACCATCCGTAATGAGGGATGAAAAGGGACAGAGGGGAGAGGAGGCATGGCAGAGGCTGGAAGAGCATAACGGAGAGGGTGGGATGTGTGGACGTGGAGGGACGGAAGGAAAGTCAGGTAGAGAATGGGTGAAGAGTGAGGGCTAGGGGACTGGGATTTCATGCAGCCACCGATTTCCCATGATGCTTTGCTAGGCCTGTCATCGTACCTATACGCTTGGAAGAGAATACTGGTGGACCAAGTGTGAGGGAATGTGGCAGAAAGGAGAAGTTGCCATCCGATTGAGGGACCACCATATGGAGAGAACGTCATTCCCAAACACGCACACACACACACCAGTACAGTCACATACACACACATATAAAAACAGCGCACGCTCAGGCAATGCCATTTTCCTTACTGCCTTGCAGGTGGAAGAAGACACCGGGTATATGAGGGAGGAGAAGTTGCAGGAGCTTTGCATGATAATGAGGCCGGCGATACGCTGAACGCTGAATGTGAAACATACAGAACACCTCTGGGACTATAACTGTACCTGTGCAGCTGAGGTGTGGATGACACTGACAGGTGCGTGCGCGAGCACCTGGCCACGCACTCAGACACGCGTGCCCATGCATGCACGCGATGCACACGCAAACTCATTAGCGCATACATCTGCGCGTACGCCTCAAACTCTGGACACGCTCGAACGCTGCCTGTGAATGATCGCTACTGTCATTTGCATTTTAATGGCAGAGGTGTTATTGTTACTATATCACCATCCTCCCATTGTTTACTCTGACTCTTTCCACCGATAGGCTGTTATTATCATGTAAAACAGTTCAAACGGTTTGTAATTATGATTTGCAAGCGTGCTATAGAAACGCAGCTCGTTATTATTGATTATTATTATTCAGTGAGCTCTGTTGAGGATGACTGAGGAACTCCTGGTGGCGACATAAGAAACAGAGCCGTTAATGAGGAGTTGGGCAAAGAGGGACGGGGGGATGAAAGGAAGGATGAGGAGGGAAGAAAAGAAAAGCAAAGGCGAGACTGCGCTTGTCCGGACGTTATCTCAACAGAGCCGAAAAGTGCAGTCAATTAACTGTGAAGTGTTATTTATAAAAAGCACTTTTGGTGGACTTAATCACTATTGTCCTAAACGGCAGAGGAACGGTAGCATGCTGCGCAGCAGGGACGCCACTGTTGATCACTGTCATGGTGCATGATGGGAATTAGCGCCAGGGCTGCCCGCTAACGTACAGAAACCTATTACTTACAGTGATGGTGAAAGAGAGACACAGAGAGACTTCAGAAAAAGGAGGTATAAATCTGACAGACAATTAAAACAAAAGTCTGAGACTTTCATTTTGCTGCGATGCAAAGCAAATATGAAACTTGTTTTGGGCTCATCCTTGGTTTGCCGGTCGTCTTCATTTGGATTTCAATGTGTCAAGGGACAAAACTGATTTGACACCGCGTACACAGGGGTGTAGAATAAGTTGAGTGTTGAATCCCACGTCACACAGGCACAACAGATTGTCGGTCTACGCATATGATTCCGTCAATGTGGATGAATATGACAAATATCTCAACTCAAAATGTACAAAATGTGATTCTGGACGGTCTTTTACTTTGTTCTTCATCAATAACGTAAACGCTCACTACAACTTTTTTGTTGTTTGTTATGTTTTCATGATGATAAAACAGATAAAATTAGAAAATCTTTTATGAGCGTTTCTGTTTAAATTTGCATTCAATTTGTTGTCAAGTAATTTCTCATCAGATCTCTAAACAGTCTGATCTAACATTTGAAAGATTGTACATTGTTAAATTATTTTTAAAAAACTCATATACATTAACTTTATAGCATAGTACATACACATAAAAGTCATTACTCAATAACACCTATTATTACATAATAAATCCCATTTGATTTTTTATATGTGCACGGTTTGTTATTAAATGGTGTATTATTCTCTCTGTTGCTTGACTGTAGACTGTATTTCCACCCTCTCTCACATTACTCTAATGGCTCTCTCTCCCTCTCTCTCTCTCTCTCTCTCGGTGCAGGATCTGTGGGCATCAGGGATTCAGTAAATCCTCGCTGTTGACTGGAGGCTGTAAAGACTCCTCAGTTAATCAAAGTCAGTGGTGCACGGACACTGAATCATTCTGGGGCAAAGGCCTGGGAGTCGGTCAGTGAACCCACACTATCAACACTGCACCAAATCCCCCATCAGAATATATAAAATGGCAGCCTATAGATCAGTGGGACCGCAATGTCTGTATCGTGTCCTGAGCGGGTTTGACCTTGACTCTTGACCTCTAGCCATACTGAGATGGTTGGTAAAATGTGATTCACGTATGGTAACATATATCAGCCGCCTCTGTGTTGCATGTCGAGTCCTTCCCTGTTCTTCCATCCAGCCACACCGAGACAGCAGACTAATAAACAGAGGGATGAGATGTGTCAGTCGATGAAGGAACGAATCGAACCTTTTCCTGAGGAAGGTGAGCAAGAAGGGTAGGGGCGAGGGGTGAAGGGTCAAGAGAGAAGAGGAAGGATGGATGATAGGGTGATGAAAGAGGTATTTACACATCCCCCTAGATGATATCGTATATGCCTATATGACACAAAGTCATTGTGCGTTTTATCCCTCTCATCCAATATCCATGTTTTTTAACGTAATTTATACTATCTGTGGCGTGCATGTCCATAACAGACACACACACAGACACACACAGACACACACACACAGAGAAGCCCAGTAGTGGGAGTAATCTGCTGATTTGATAGACACTTAAATCAGTCAGCATCTCATCACAATCATAGTGTCGTGGGAGACACACACAAATGCGCGGACGCGATGGCGGTGACACTTTTGTATGTGCATGCACGCACACTCTCTCACACACACACACACACACAGACACACACAACCATATCGTCAAACCAACAGGGTGCAGAGAGACAGATGGTGCGTTTATAGCACATTTTCGGGGGCAGGATGTCTCGTTCAGTGCTTCCTCCACATGAGACGAAGCCTCTGACCCAGTGAGGACTCGGACAGACTGGACTGTGCCCTTTTGCCTTCACTGCTCTCTGACATATCCGGACTTATGCTGGAGAAGGCTCTGGCTGCAGTCATTCTGCCACAGGTTAAAAAAAGAAAAAGGCGATGGATTGTTGGTATTTCTTCCAACCAATCACATTCCTGCCAAAAATAATAAGGAGGGGCGGGGGGCATTTTTGATGCAATATCATTGGAATGGCAAGAAAATCACGTTTGTGATTACACACTGGCAACAGTTCAGCGCTGATAAAATCCACCTGATTGTAAATGGATCAGAAAGAGCCTGAAGTTGATGGAGAGAAATATTTGAGAGAGGGACATTTTGAAAAAGTGAAAAGAGACAGAGACAAGACGAGGAGTGTCAAAAGTACCCTGAATACATTGGGCAGAGATTGGAAATGGATGTATAGCGGGAAACCCTGAATTTGACAGGGCAGAGGTGGAGACAGGAGGCAATATGAAGAAGAAAGACCCTGCACTGTGATAATTGTGTATCTGTGTGTGTGTGTGTGAAAGAAGAAGAAATCAAATGCTCAAAGCAACAAGAAAAGAAACGCCGGGGGGAAGGGAGAGAGGGTGAATATAAAGGGAGTGTGCTGACGGTGGCGGCAGCTTCCCTGTGCTCTGCACTTATTGAATAATCACTCTGAGAACATCTAATGAGTCATGAAATCCTGCAGATGTTTTCAGTCGCCTGTTCCGAGCCGCAAAACAGCGAGGTGTTCAAAAAGCAGGTTAAGGAAGGTGCGAGAGAGCAGCCAATGAGGATGCAGGGGAAGCCAGCGCATCTCGGGTTGAAAAAAGAACAACGGGAGAGATGGAGCGAGGGAGGGGGGCAAAGTGATGGAGAGTGAGCAGACAGAGGTTTGATGGTGCCGCGTGGTTATTTCCAGCTTTGTTGCTGAGTCCAGATTTAGCATGAGCACAATTCCCTGGTTTCAGACAGCGACAGTCGGGGATCGTCTGCGTATATTGATTCGCTGGCCCACTCATTTGGGAGAATCAGAATTGGTGAGAGCTGCCTTAGGCCAAGTTTTATTTACTTATTTATCTGATGCCCGCCGTGGCCCCATCTGTCTGAAAATAGGGGGCTACCTGCTGGGGCCCCAAGCAGCTCGCAATGTCCAGGCGAGACAGCTAATTTTACGGCGTGCATGTGTATGTGTGAGCGAATGAGAAATCGAGCATGCGGTGGGCTACCTACACAGTGCACACGCTCCATAAATCAAGGCAAGGCAGCCAACACAAATTGACATTTCACCGAGGGGCGCAGTTTCGTTGGAGGTGGACTTGATTGTTAGTTTTCGGCCGTTTCTGCGGAGTCATTACGAGACGGCCTGCCACCAGAGGGATCAATTTGAAACGAGCTACGAGCTTTGCCGGCCGCCGAAAAAGTTTACACTTTTCAAATTACACCCTGTCATCGTTTCGGTTCTTCATCAACAATGGAGATGTCCAGGGGCCAGTTTGTTATGAGTAAGGATGGCAGATCTTTAAAAGACCACTTTGTCTCTTTGGGAAAGGTCTTTATTTGTGTTCTGGTGAAGGGTTACACAATACGAGAAGATGATTGCATCCCTCGTATTTGTAAGGCAAACATAAAGCTTCAGCCAGCATCTGGTCAGCTTAGCTTTGTGTTTAGACTTGAAACATGGGAAAACAGGAAAAACCTGTGTACCAGTACCTTTAAAAACATCAGATTTTGCCTCATTCATTTAATCTGTATAAAAGTTTTTTTTTTAAATAGTTTTTACAATTGGGATTCGCTGCTCAGGGATAAAACCCAGGCGGTGCCATTTGTGCGGCCCATTTCCCTTGACGACGTGGCCTAAGCATCTTAACAGAGGTTTTGTCTCAGTGAATTTCCCTCATATATCTCCCAGCCCGACTGTGTGTTTGAATTGTTATCTCCCTTTCAGTCATGGCGGTCCTCCTCTCCCCGAGTCGCCGCCCCAAATCTTGTAAGCTACACAAACTGATAAATGGATTTCGACAGACATAAAATAATTAGCGCCACAACTCCGAAGCGATTTCAGGCATTGTGATAATCTTTCAGGGAATTTGTGTTTGCTTTGTGATGTGGACTAACGGGTGTGTTTCTGAGTGTGCGTATGTGTAGAAAGTGACGAGAAGCCCTCAAAGTGAGAACCGGATGTGGTAGAGCACCGATACACCTGCCTGCCCATCCCCCCTTCCCTTGAGACAGGAACAAAGAGGCCAGACTACGTCAGACAGGTCTTTGATCGGCTCAGCTCCAATCGTGTTCCTATCAGTAATTGACAACCCACGGATCCTGCAAGCTTCCTCTGCAAACGTGTCCTCCAATATATCATATGGCCTTTGCATTTAATGCAAACAGCGGGCAGCTCTCAGAGGCGCCCTTGTGGCTGTCCTTGCACAGATCTCGAAAGTGTTTTCAATTTGCGATAAAATCTGCATTTCATAAATATTGACTATATTTTAAGTTTTGGGAACGACGCAAGTCTGTTTAACTCATGACAAGTGGCCCTGTCGCCAGAGTTAATGTAATGAAACAGATTAGTACCTGCAGATTAGTACACTTGACCAGGGGAAAATTAGAAACAGCCATTAAGTACTTATTCATCTCCGCTGACTCCACTTTCAGAAGAGAGGTAGAGGAGGGAAAAAAAGTAATAAGGTGATTCCGTTTTTACCGCCGCTTTAGTGGAAGCAAATTAACCTGCCTTACAGTGAAGTACAGTGGTACCAACCTGCGAATCTGATCGAATTTATTACATCCTCCTTTTGCTCACGAGAGAAAGATGAAGAGCAGGGCTTTTACGTTTTTACTCCGCGAGATGATTAACAATTTCAGCATCGCAGCGCGAAAGCAGTTTGCTTCGAAATGCAACGTTTCTTGTTGAGCAGTCAGCAGCCTTGGTGTGTTTTCCAACAAACAGGAAACAGAAACACACACCTTCTTATTTCCTGATTTATATCCACATGGTACAAAAACAAACAAAAAAACAAAAATACCCTTGTCGCTTTAATTGCGCTCTGCAGTCATCAGTTTTTAACAAACCTTTGCGACAAGCCGGCTTTTATGCGAAAGTGTAACATGTTCCTGTAATTGTGTCAGATAATGGCCTAATAGTCCTGACGGTATATTTACCCATCATATATCAAGCCTCAGTGTCATGCTAATGGATAAGTGCTTTGGACCAACTAGCTCATGGCAGCATGAATCTTTCTGCACGCTGGTGATTATTCATGAGAGCGCCAGCACAGAGCAGCCACCTTTAATCACTGTGCAGGTACAATCCAGGTCTCACAGCCGAGACAATGGGGGGAAGTGCCCTTTATTTCTCTTTTTCTAGGCATTAATCAGCCCCATTTCTAATTTCCCACCCGACCGATGTTAATGGCTTTACAGTGTGATAAGGGATTAGACACCACATGCACACACAACACAAACCATGGAACTAATGGACACAAAGAAGCAAAAGCTCATTTGAATATCAGAGAGGAAGTGTGTCGACATGCCAAAGTAACCTGCTCCAGCCTGTATGGCGATTAGCCAAACACGAGGAGACGCATCAGAGAAGACGCGTTCGATGAGGCGAGCGGGTAAAGAAACATTACGAGCTCGGTGAGAGAAAGGATGGAAGGAAATGAGTAGAAAAGTGGAGAAGGCGAAAAGAGGAGATTTTGTGTTGGGAAAGTTGTGGATGATTTAGGAGGAGAGGCAGCGTGTAAAGTTGGGCCAACCGGACGGGACAGTGATGCAGAGCGGTTTCCTCCGACCATCTGTTACACAAAAGCTTTGGACAAATAGCCCAGGAGCGGCCAATTTCTCTTAATGACGCCCTGCTCATTGGTTCTCTCCACACCTCCTTTCTTCTCTCCCTCCCCCTTTTTTCATCTAAATACCCACTAAAGCGTCAACCTCAAATGTAAACTTTTGTATATTGTCATTGCTGTCATGCAAACACACCCATACATCAAACTCCTGTACCTCCACACTACAGTCGGAATGGTTTTAGCTTTCTTTTAGAAACCTATCCTTATTGTTGCAGGATAATTCAATTTGATTCCATGTTAGTTTTACATCCTGCATGAACGTATCGACACAGTCAATACTTCCCTCGCTCTCTCTCCTTCTCCTTTCTCGGCTCTTTCTTTTCGCGACCCCGCAGGTTTCAGCTCTCACTTCTAACCCAACACTTAATTACTAAATTGGAGCAATTAATTACCCTGATCGGTGATATTAACCTCCACCTTTCGCACCTGGAGCCTTGGCGGTGCAAACAAAGCAGCTGATGCAGACCACAGCCTTGTACCTTGCAGCACACATCAAAGCACCGCTGACTCAATCATCCGAATGAAAAGCGTGGAATAACAAACGGTGTTCCGATACGGGTCTGGTATTAAGACGAAGATAGAACACGATTGCGAAACACTGGATCGACCTTGAGTTTTATGGGCAACAATAACGTCTCTCCTCCCCTACTCTCGCCCCGACCTCTCTTCTGGCTCATTTCCCCTCACGTCTCAGACACCTACAGCAGTTTGTCAAGCAGCATTGGCTAATTACACATCTCATCGCGACCACACACGGCCACAGGCTCTCAGCTGTCCTCATGCATTACTGCTGTAGTGGGGCTTTACAGTCATGATCTGGGATTCTGATGGAGGAGTCATACGTCTTCTACTAGGCCCCACTACAACAACTGAGGCAATTACGTGGTTGCTATTTACGCCCATCAGAATTTCACATTTCACATGCAACAAATAGTGGGGTAAATATCTGTGAGTGTGTTTATTGGTACATCTCTCTCTCTCTCTCTCTTGCTCGCTCAGGTCTGATCGCCCATCGCGCTCTGATGAATGCTGTCCTGTCAGTGCAGCCAACTGTTCAAGCAATGGCTGCCTCGCATCCCTCCATTTCCAACCCTTCCCCTGACGCAGTGCTGTGAGCCCGGGGACACATTTGATCATAACAGCCATTTTTCACACACATGCAATTAATTCTGATTTAAACAAACAAACAAAAAAAACGTTGATAAGGATTTTTAGTTACATCTAAACAACCAATGAGACCTGTTGCATTAACAGGAAAATAAATACTGAAAACATATTTTCTCTTTGTCCCCTGCTGTGACTGCGTTGACACACTGTTTGGTCAGCGTTGTTGGAACAGGCCTGAGGTTAAGCGGCACAAAGAGCGCGTTAAAGGCCAAAACAAGCGGGGAATGCATTGCATTGCAAAAACCAGAGCATATTTCCGATCCGTGCACAAAGTCTGGTAGAGGTTTAAGCTGGAGGAGAAAAGTGTCAGGATCAGCTCAGAACACGTGATAACAGAATATCAGTTGTCAGAGAGACAGACGCCTCAGTATTTAAAGGTTGGGAGACAGCAGTGGAAGTGAAGGCAGCGCTATATCAGGACTGTGCAACACGTTCACGGAATAATCTGTCTGTCAATGAAGTACTGTAAGTTCTCATTAGCATCAGCGGCAGAGTGCAGGCCTTTGTATTCGGGCCAATACCAGCACTGACATTTATTTATGTTTATGTAGGAATTGTACAAGTAATGACAACAAAAATATGAAACCACTGCTTAGCGGAGAACAGCTGCTGCAAACTGAAACTAGATCCAGACAGGAAGAGATTTTAGTGGTACCTGAGTGGGAAAAAAAAAACAGAGCAGAACAATACAAAACGAAAAATGTTGCGAGGCCACAGAGTAAGAAAAGCTACAAAGGGCGTTGAAGCATGGGCTTTGTTATTGCACACTGCATTAAAAGCTAATCACAGCTGAAAGCCTGACTGTGAACTCTGCAAATGACTCCGAAGCCTTGGCGCTCAAGACGTGTTGCATTTTATTTTATTCTTTTTTTTCCCCACCCTTCAGTTACACTGTTGTTCCCACAGCATTTCTCCTCTGCGGAGAGGAGGAGGCGGCAGCATCGGCACAGCTAATTTAACTCATTAAACATTGTTTATTGCGAGAGGAAAAACAAACGCTTGGCGTAAATTCAATACGCGCTTTCATGCAGCCGCTGAGCCGAGGATGGAGTAAAGTCAATTATCAGCTGGAAGGTTAAATTGAAAGAAACGGAAGTGGTGGGGGTTGGGGGGGGTGAATGTGGAGCAGCGAATAAATGGATGAGGGGATGGCTGACGTGGTATGGATGTTGGCACAACAGAGAAATCCCTTTCATTCCGTTACACAGATCTGATTCTGAACAACTCGACACAGGCTTTGTTAACGTTGACCTATTTAGACCTACTGGTTTTGTTGTTTTGTATCAAGTACTTGTTATCCTCTCGTGACTACATTAAGTTCAAGTCCAGCGAGACACTGGACACAAATTACATATTCATTAGGGCTCTTAATATTTACGAGGTATAATAAGCAATTGGCACTGGTCCCAACCCCACAGTAATTAAACCAAAATCCCAAATCTGCGGATTACACTGTACATCTGCACAACGTGCAACGACTAATTACATCAAATCCATTATAGAGCTTCAAAACATCACATTGTGCATCTACTTTGGTTTCATACGTCCTTACATTGGACCCGCAATGTCATAGCTGTTTGTCAGAACCCAAATTTCCAAACATGAGCCAAGAACATATTGGTCTGATACCAACATGGCACCATGATGGCGCAAACTGTTGTTAAGCAGGGACAATATTTACCACCAATCCACACAGCAGCCATTGACATATTTCATTTGAGTCCAAACTGACTGACCGGCTGACACAAAGACACACAGCCATCCAAAAAGTCATGCTGCCAGTGGGGCTGGAAATTGGAACACTAATATTGTATTTTTAATTCATGTCGCTTCAGAATTAAATTCCGTTTCACACACTTGTAACTCATCACAGTGAACATTTGGTCGATTTATTAATGGTAGCAGAGAAGCTTGAAAAGGACGTTTGCGGCGAGCCCAGTCAGCTGGCGCGTGAAGAACTTGAAGAACTGACAACTAAGTAAGTAAGGACTGAGAGAAGAGAAAAAATGCTTTAAAGAAAAACTTTCCAAAGATAAAAGAGTCATTAAGGTCGTTGCTCTTTGATCTGAAATAAAAGCTCAAACATCCAAAAATATCCTGAGTCAGTCTATAGCAGTAAAACAGGTTGCTGTGGTAGGAGCAAGGTAGGAAATCCATCTTTATACTTACAGGCAGCTTTGAAAAATGCTCGGCAGTAACCTGGAGCATGCATGATTTGTGGTTAATGGGCTCGCGGATTCAGAACCACTACTTCCTCAAAGAACTCATTCAGGACGAGCTGCGCCAACAGAGCTCGCTTTCCCCCGTGAAGCCACCTTCGCTGACCTTCGGAATCCCACCGCTCTGCCAGAGGAGAGCAAACTCCTCATTTATCTGGTGGCTGATGCAAAGAGCAGGTGCCACAGGAGGCCTGGAAAGCCGGTGGCCGGGACACGGGATGAGACGAGCAGCTGAAGCCGCTGGTTTCAGGAGAAAGCGAGAGCAGCATGGACATACGCCGCTAGTTGATGGTACGCAGATGAGCAGTTTAAACAACGCTCAGCCCTGACATAAAACCAACCAGATCAGGGGACACATAACACTGAGTGATCCATCTACATATACAGTATATATAAAATAACACATACACACACACACACACGCCATTTACCACAGCCATTTAGAGATGGCACTTAACAGTCACATTGCAATCTGGAGAATTCATTTATGATGCTAATTCCAGTCTCCTTTTTAAAATGTGCTATTAATCCTGAGCAGCTTCAGCAGCAGTGGTGATGCTGAGGGAGAATGAGAAGCCAATTAAAGCCGTTTGTAGTGATACATAAGGGATGAAGCTGAGATTGCGCCGGTGTGTGCTGATGGTGTTGCTATCTATCTGTCTGTCTGTCTGTCTGTCTGTCTGTCTGAGCTCCGGATGAGGGATAAACAGTGTAATGAGGAAGCGTGATTGCAGAATCGGCCTCTTAAACGTGCCAAAGGTCGGTTGTGACCGCGACGTGTTGCGTTCGGCGAGATCGAAGAGGCAAGAAAAGAAAGGGTGATTTACTCGTGTTGAAATTCAACAGTACTAGTCTATGCTACCATAACGCAACAAAAATACATACTCATACACATACTTATATACCCACAGGTCAGAGAACACAAGCTCCAGGATTGATCCACTGTGATTCTCCACTGGCTTCTTCAAATCCACTTCAAATTACTCTCCTGGGACTTCAGCGCCGAACGCACTGTACGAGTGTGCAGGCTCAACGCATCTATAGGTTGGAAGGCAGCAAAGTGAAGATGGGTGGTCTGAGGAAATGTTTTCCTAATAAATCACAAGGGAGCCTTTAAACTTGGTGTGTGCCACGGCCGGGAGTATTTCTTCCTCCGTTCCCTCTGAGAACACCTGAAGCACACGCACACGTGCACACACACACACACACACACACAGCTTGACTGCTAATGGCTCAGCAGTAAATCACATCACGCGCTGTAGAGCTGACTCGCTATTTGGACCGTTCTCTGGCGCTCATCTTGTGCTGTCACAGCCAAGACAAACATAAAACACACACACACACAAATCCAGACCAAGGTGAGCGCTCAAACATGCACTCCACGGCTTTAGACAGCTTTGACCCTTTTGGAAAGGCTCTGGGAGGCAGCTAATGGCCGCTTGGAACAAGCCTCCTCTGCTGTTGAGTGTAGTGGTTGTTGACGAGGAGAGGAGAAGAGGGACGTGGATGAGGATAACCTCAGCGTTGGAGTGTCTTCCTCTGATCCCCTCTGTCAAAAAAATGAAGGTCAGGCTATGATGCAGCCCAATTAGGGCTTGGCCTCAAAAGCCTGAGGTGCCCACTGCGCTGTCTGCTCAGGAAATCATGTGTTTGGATCCATCCATCCATCCATCCATCCATCCATAGAGTAGATACAGTATCCATCCACGTCTGTACCAGTATACATAAGGTGCATTTTACCACAATTATGCCTCAACAAACTAGGCACCGTTTCCCTGGCGCTCTGCAGTCAGCCACTAATGTAATGACTTCACTGTGCCAGTAAACACAGATAACAAGAGCTGGAATGAAACAATGATTATTTATTAATGGACAGACGTATGCGCGCGCACACACTCAATCACGCAATTCCGCTGCTGGAGTAACTGTGCACAGTGGCAGACAGTGGTCAGTGCTCAACAGCTCAGCCAGCAGTCAAGGGCAGAGAGAGATCCATCACGGACAGCCGATCAATCCGAGCGCAGAGCCGGACACTTGGGGATAGGAGAGCTCACGGACAAACGCCTCTCTATCACATGCGTACACATACAGAGGAGCGCATACAAGCCGAGTCCCAGGCATTCACAGTCACTGGAGGTGCCCTAGCAACAGTTCTGAGACGAGTTGCCAAATTTATCAAAGAGCAAACCCGAGGGCTGCGGCACTTCTGCACAAAGGGTAATTATCAGGACGCGCGGGGAGACAAAAATCTCTTTAATTACAGCTGAGGGAACATAAACCCAAAGGAAGTGGACAGGAAAGGACACAAGGGGATGTATAGTATTTTCATTGTACTTTACCATGACTTGTGCTGTGTAACTTCCAATGCGCCTGTCAGTAGATGCTGGCTTCTATTTCTGGGCTGCAACTTATTTGTTGCAGCGAGTAATGGATGGCAGCAATGCTCCAGTATCTGGGTGATGTTGTAGAAACTTCTGTCACAGTTGGGTTCCACTTTTGGCGAAAGCCTGGCATGTGCACACTGTAAATTGCCTGGATGAGTGTAGCTCCACCTTTGCCTTCTCACAGTGCATCATTCCATATTGTCAAATTCTTCTGACACAATCCATGACGTAGAGAGACCTTCATCTGTTGGATACTGGCGAAGGGTTTTTTGAGTTTGTTTGTTTTTTTTCGACACTGAACAAGAAACCCGTTTCAATTAGACGAGTGGTTCGAGAGAAAATTGAAGTGCCCACAGCCCGACAGAGAGTGATTTCCTAATTTATCTGCATGAAGGGTTGAAGGGAAAAAAATGCAGGACACCTCGCATTTCAAAGATCCACAAAACTCCAACCAACAAAGAGTCGCACACAACAACACAGACAGATGATTGATATCATTCCGCCTGATTAATAAGTGTTTGACAGCAGCAACGTCTCTAAAATGTTCTGTTTTTTTCCACGCTATATTTTCATCCCTATTAATCGTGCATTCTGAATTTAGCAAACAACATGTGCTTTGTGCTTTGATATGGATAGATGGATAGATAGATGGTAGATAACATCTGCTATCATCCGTCAGACAAACATACAGCTTGAGTTTAGATACACTTGACTAAATCCGCCTGGCTGGGGTACAGGTCGTCCAGCTGCTGCTCACTCTGGCTGTGTCTCCATCTTTCCGTGTCTTCATAACCATCTGTCTCTCCTCTCTCTGACTTTCTGTTTTCCTATTGTCCCGGAGCAAATGCGATCCTCTGTCATTCTAACTCAAGCTGGTGTGATGGGCTCTATCGATGGCTATGTTCGGTCATTCAGTCCATCATCGTGGTCAAGACCGACAAGATGGACTCATCTGAACAACCATCAGATGGACTGATGTGAAATCTCTATCAGACTGTTATATTCTGACCCCAGAAATAAGCCCACTGACTTGGGCGATCCCGTTCTCAGTTTTCGGCGGAATGCACTGCACTGATTGCGATTCAATTTGGCACAGATGGTCGCGGTTGTTAGAAGATGACTCAGAGTGACTCTGGCGAGCCGCTGACATCTGTGGTTTTGTGTAAAGTGTTGTGACAACTGTTGAATGGACTGTCGTGAAATCAGATACACAGATCCCTGTTCCCTTGACTTTTCATCTAGTCCCAATGCCAGTTTAAAGTTATGTCACGTCCAACATAACTTGGACAGCGAGAAATATTTCTATCAACGGCAGCTGCACTTTAGTCCGCAGAAGCAGATTGTATAAAGCAGCATGATCTATCTATCTATCTATCTATCTATCTATCTATCTATCTATCTATCTATCTATCTATCTATCTATCTATCTAGCTATCTAGCTATCTAGCTATATAGTTTTCAAATGTGTGTATGAAAACTGAGTGATGTGAATAATATTAAAAGGCAGTATTACTATAACAATGAAATAGACCATTTAGAAAATACGATTCATAGCTCAGTGCCTACAGGGAGACAGACGGGAGGATTAGAGGAACCTGTTTTTTTCTGGTTGGTGTATGGAATGAAGAAGCAGAAGTGATTTTTCTTTCAAGACAAAGACAAATACAAAGCCGCAATATTTTACAGAAATTATACACAGAGGTATTCAACACCAATAGCGACAGCAGCAAAAGTCATATTCGGCAATCAGACACCTTAAAACCCTACATGCCCCCAATTAAGGCGCCAGGGATCTGGATCAAGTTAATTATATTACTTTTCTCTCCTCTATCCATATCCTCTCGCCTCTGTAAATCCCTGCAATTGTTTTCAGCAACCCCAGATCTCTGAGCATCCCACTGGTTATTTCGCTTCATAAATAGTCCCTGTAGGTAGAACTCACACAGGGTGAGGCAGAGGAAGACAGACGGAAATCTGTCTTACTTACAATCGATTATGCATCTCCTCTTCTACTCAGCTATGTCTCTTTTTTCCTCTCAAGAATCTTCCGGCCTGGAATTTCAATTTCTGATCCACGGGATTCCAGTATACCGCTACAAAATATGCATCTCCTTTGGGATTCCATGCGCACAAGAGCAGAAAACACTGGCCATCTGTAGGACTGTCTGGAACAGGAACTGTTTACTAGCTCATCACTCTGACAGATACTGCCTCTACAGCCACGACGCCAACATCACATACTTAATATACTTTATCATTCATTCTCCACTTTGTGAAGATGTCACTGTCGGGTTTTTGCAAACCAGGAACAATGGAAACAAAACAATGAGAGGTTAGACATAACAGACAATGCCTCAGGAGCTGTCCAGTGCTGAAACCAACATAAAAGACCAACCTTGTATGCTTCTTTTCCTGACAATTAGCAGGAGGCTGAAGAGTGAAATAAACAGCTGTGTGGTACTTGCTTCTCCTTCAGATTGTGTTATGGAGTGAGTGATAAAGCCGTGGTCATATTGACATGTAACGGTATGCCCACCTGTCTCAAACAAAGGAGACATTGCACTCAACTGGTGAGACAAAGAAAACGCCCACGAGAGGATAGGTAGCTGCGAAAGAATCCACCCCCCACCCCTCCCAACCCCCCACAGCACCCCACCACCCACCCACACACACACAATTCACTCCCATAGTCTCTTGAAAGTACCCCTGTCATTAATTCAGCAGACAAAAACTGTTACCAGATGTCATTATTTATTTATAGTATTTAATAGGGGGAATGTTTTTTTTGAATAATACATTGAGTGGGAGAGGGGCGCAGAGCTGGGTTTGGTAAAGAGGGGGGACGGGGTCCTTGATGAATATACATGGGCTGCGTCTGGAGGATTAGCCCTTTTTTTCTCTCGCTCTGTGCCTCCTGGGCTTTGTTTGCTCACCCATTGGCCACGATGGCCCAGCCGTGCTGCTCATTTGCTTAGCTCAGGTGCGGTGGCGCGCCCCCAATATGGCCAACGCCAAACTATTATCATTATCAGCCAAAAGCAAAGGTAAAAGCAGCCCTGTTCGACTCAGCCTGCTTTGTGGTGTCATGTTCGGGGAGTGAAACAGAGCTGTCAATCAAGTGGATTGACGTCCTCTGGCGAACAAAAGGTACAGCCTTCATTAAGCCGATGAAGCGGCCTTGTGACTCGGGGAATGAAGGTGCCAAATGGATCGCACCCTGAAATATGATTTATCGCCACATGCACAAGCTCAGGCGCTGAACTGACATGAAGAAGAACACTCTGACTATCATTTCTACACAAACACAATTGAACATGGATATAGACTGCTGCTGCAAGAGTCCTTCGGTCCATCCCCACTACCCCTTCTATCAACGTTGCCAAAAAGGCCTACATCCATTTGGGGGGCAGCTTTGTTTTAAGTATATCAGAAAAGCTCATCGTAGGAGTGTGCATGTTATACATTTGCAAAACCTCTGTAAGAATCCAGTTTCCAATTCGTTTGGACACTGCTCAAGTGCAAAATTGAATTCTCGCCCATTCACGTCCTCCACTGCAAAGTGTCTGCACTCGGCTGAGTGCAGGCGGGCAGAAAAGACACTTTATTGAAATATGTGACAGGACAACCTCATGCAAAGAGCAGATAATGCTGTGAAATTCTCCCAGTCTGTTACAACCCTCTTCTCTCCTTTTCTTTTCATTCTCTCCCACGCTCCTGAGGTGTGATGACAACACTTCCGAGCAGCTTTTTGGACTTGACCGCAGTTGGAGCAGCGCCACGAAGAAGAATAAGAAGAAGAAGAATATTGTTCATCCACTGCCATACCTCATCACAGAGGAAACGTGGGGAAAAAAGGGGGCGCAGTGAACTGGCAAGGCCAGAGAAAGGAGCACTTCTTCTGTGAACAATGGCGTTCGCAGCAGAGCCAGTGATCCAGCACAGGAGTGATAGGGTCCAAACAAAGCAGGGCGACAAAAAGGAAAGACAAAAACAGACACCTTCTACAATACACATGAGAGCGCACGAGGCAGTGGGACTTAAAAAGCAGTTAACTGTGGAGCCAGATCTTACTGGTGCAGCTGGAGCCGCCGATGCACAAAGTTCACAACAGACGCGGCTCAAAAATGGCAACACACACAGTCAGGAGCGCACACACACGTTTATCATGCAAAGACCTGCACATGGCTGCTCAAGCACCGAGATCTTCAGTCAGTCGAAGAATTCAAATGAAGCCGAGTCGTTCACTGATCTGCATCAGCCTGTCTGCAGGTACGGGCCTGACACATTCAGGACCACTTAGCCAAACGTGCGTGTCAAACACAATGTGATGTGTGTGATGATGGGATACGGTGCCGGTATAAAGGAGTGTGGGATCAACTCAACTGCCAAGCACTGCTTGTCGACACTGCAGATAAGCCGTCTGTGTGTTATGCTCATGCATGTGCAAACACAGGAGACGCACAGCGAGAGCAGCAGAGACAGAGAGCGAGATGGGGGGAGCGGGGGTATGGGAGATGGGGGGACTGGTAACCATCTCACAAACCGCTTGGTTGAGTCTCTGCTTAATTTCCCTAGGGGTGGTGAGCAACTCTGCTCCCACTCTCCCTGCCTCTCTCTGCCTGACAGGCTGCCATACACCCGCAAATGAAAACAAAACAAAACAAGCCAAAGCAACAAAAGTCCAACACTGCTTCCCTCTCCTCCCTGCAATGAGAGGTAGCAGCCATGTTGCAGTGAATGACTGTGGCAACCCGCCAGAGCTGGGACCGCTCCAACTTTGATCATCTTGTAGCCTTGAGGTGACGGCGAAGTTTCCTCCACGGGAAATAATTGTAAGACCCATTTGGTGGAGTGTAAGTGCCATTCAGGATAATGTCCCGGGTCTCGCCTCTTTGGTTGTTCTGACAGGGCTGACAGCACTGGCTGCGCTGCCTGTCGACTTTCCCCCTGTCCGATAGCTCCCCCTGCCCCCATCTGCCCCAGCTGAAGGTTGACAGGGGTACGAGGGAGAGAGGGGTCTCATCACAAGCCACAGAGCGAGGATCATTTACTGATGCAGTGTCAAATACATACCATAATGTATGCAGCTTCTAACAAAGACAACAAAAGAACCTCATGCTTCTACAGCATAGAAATGTGTCGTACAGATTAGAAATGTGCACAAAACTACTCACAAGTCTGTCATCAAACTAAATAAAACACAATTATATACTGAGTCAAATAAGCAGGAGCCAGTGTAAAGGCAAAGAATCATCTCAGCACAGACACACACGTCCACTGTCACAGAACAGCGCTGACCTGATCCCGATCCTGATCCTGATCTTCCCACTGGTGCCAAGGAAAAGCTGCGAAACACCCCGTTTCCCCATGTGTGTGTGTGTGTGTGTGTGTGTAGGAATGAAAACACACACACGTGTTCATGTGTTAAGTCTGAAAACAACACGCGTAAAAAAACAAAAGAAAACAACAACTCGCCTTCACCTGTCGGATGGAGCGGGCTCCGGGATGTCAGAGGAATGCGGAGCGATGCTGCAGCCTCGCGCCGGAGCGCGCGCCTCTGTGTGATTGTGTGTGTGTGTGTGTGGTAGCGCCACAGACACAGAGAGGAACCATCCACCGACAAGTCAAAAAGCCCCGTGCGGGACGGAAAGGCAGCAGATGCGGGTGTCGGGTAGAGAGAGAGCGGGTTTCTGTTGGCCGCGGTGGGGGTCCAGCAGTGGGGGTCCGAGGCGGCAGCCGCGATGGGTGGATGAGCGGCAGCTGGAGCGGTGCTCTCCTCTCCTCCTCTCCTCTCCAGCAGCTGAGCGCTACTGAACAAAAGAGAGCTCTGCAACCTCTCTGTTCAAATAGCAGGAGAGGGGGGGAGTGTGTGTCTGTGCGTGTGTGTGTGTGTGTGTGTGCGCGCTGGTAGTGTGTGTGTTTATATGTGTGTGCATAGGTGGGTAGATGGGGGGGGGGGCATATCCACGTTATCCTGGATGTGACGCAAAGACCAAAAAGTTCCTGTTTTTTTTTTGTAAAATTCAAAAAACAAATAACAAACTTATTTGTATTTAAAACCACATTTGTCTACTACAGCTGAGTAATAGCCCACCGCTGTGTCACAGTCCAGTGTGATGAATGAGCTGCCATTAGTCCCACATGAGGCAGGGGGGAGAAGGGGGGAGGTAGGGAGAGGGTATGGTGGTGGGGGTGTGTTGGGGGTGGGATGATTTGGCATCCCTGCCTCACTGTGGACCCCGTGATGCCACCCTGCCTTTGTGTGAGCGCGGTAATGAACGACCTCGGGGACAGAAATACCTTGTTTGGCAGTCCTGCAGTGACCTCTCTCCCAGAGATTTGCACGCCATGTGCCTGGCTTAGGCTGTCAAATGAGATGCACACTAATTGCCCAGGATTTAGTTGGCAGTCTTGAGCCGCAAAACGTTCATTCACTCACTCAACACACTTTCCACCTGACTGAGAATCTGATCAAACACAAGGCAGCACAGCGTTGCTGGCCTCTTCCAGCAGTATACTGCAGTCTTTGCATGACGACTGTTAAAACAAAGATCACGATTATGGTCCTTGTTAAAAGCGTAGTTGGTGAGAGAGTCATTTGGAAAGCATTTGCAGATGTGGTGCTGGTATACACATACATTCACACATAGTGCGCGCGACCGCACCGCTTTGTTGCATATAGAGAATAACGACCCCTCATGAGACCCCAGGCAAAAGCGTTTATCTCGGGCTACTTGCATTATTATATATATTTTTTTGCTGTTCAACAATAAAATCTATAGTTTCAGTGTTTTTTTTCCCTTCCATATACCAGCAGTATATATTCCATAACATGAGAAGGGAAGAAAAGTAGAGGCCATTAGTAAGAGCTGTCCATGGTGCTGAAGAGGTAAATTGCACCAATAGCGTGTTCACATGAACACGTAAAACACAAACTGGAAATACAACCTAATAGTTTGTATTGAAAGCTGCACAATTACACACAAAGTACATTATTATTATTACTACTGGATTGGAAACTTTCTTACCGGCAACAATAAAACAATTCAATCACACCTTCCCCATTTTCTGTCGTCTCCGCAGCGCGGGCTGTTCTTCTGTTTGCTGGCCAGCTATTTTTGAACTGGTGCCCAGTCCACATGGATTTGTGAGTCAACTCAAAACACTGCTGCACTGATGGGAAAATGTTTCCGTACATTTACTCTTTCAGAGCAAAACAATTGAGTTCCGACACAAAACATTCCATTACTCAAAACAACCTCCACCAAACATAAAAAAGAAAATATGTGTGTGGTTTTGACAGCGTAGAAGACAAACCCACACGCAGAACAAATCTTTTGGGGGACTGATAAAACTGCATTTCTGTTATATACTGAACTGGAACCTGATATAGGTTTGATTCCGTAGCTCATACTAATACTACGGAGATACAACAAAGGTTATATCCAAGTGATACAATTAATAGCAGGGTGACGTTTTTTAATATCTAGTGCTGACCCTTTGCTGACACACTGACAAAGTGTGCCTTGAAATAGTGTCTGAAGTTGTCAGCGGATTCTAATACTCTCGGGGTCTCTGGTTGGCTGCTCTCTGCTGAGGTCAGGGTCTAAAAGCCCTTTCAACACAGGTATTAGTCCTGACTGAGAAAAAAACATTTAGAGGGTACAAACCTCGAAAGAAAGCCAAACTGAAACTTAAGCATTAAAGGTATTCAGGGCAAGAACTTCTGATGATGGTTAATGGTTGAGATGTCAACAAAGATGCCTGGATGATGTCCTTTCTTACTGTCCGCCTCCTCCTCATGCTTTTATTCTACTTTTCTCCACTTCCCATAACAACGAGAGGGCGTTTGAACAAGAGAGTAAACAAAGAAAGCGCTTATATCGATCTGTGGGCTTTATAGCCCTGAGTAAATGTGTTTATCTTGTGTTGCCACTACATTACACTTAGATTAAATACATTTTTGATGTGCTGGCTGGCTGGCGAAAAAAACAAGCCACTCCTCGAATGCATCCTCTGGCCAGACTTTATTACATTCTGTTAATATCCTAATCAGGCAAAGCAGGAGAGAAATGAATCCCTGGAGAGCTGTCTTCTTAAAACACTGTAAAGCCAGCCCTGAAACGCAGCGGAATAATCAGAGCAGGAAACAGAAATGTGTTTGTCCCTGAGACGACTTTGGTGTAAGGTTCACTCCTGCCGGCTCATCTGAGCCAGGGGCTGCGCATCTGTTCCGACTCTGAATCAATAACAATCATACAGCCTAAATCAGCTTTACAGGAACCACGTTTCCACCTTGTCCATGTTTCTTTTCAAGTTATGATAACCCACAAAACACGTATTTGTGCTCTTCAGTACTAAAAATAATCTAAAAAGACATTTATATCTTCAATATATGTCCAATGAGCTGAAGACTGCATTTACAAACTATGTTTTGCCCTGGCAGCAGCGACTGAGACAAAGACGTCAAGCGGCTTATCCGGTTTCATCTCTTCACTGTGAGAAGCAAGTGTGCTGTCCACACACACACACACACACACACACAGACGATAATAAAGGCTTGTATCAAGTCCAAGTCTAACTCACAAAGCAACACGACGGAGAAACCGCAAGATAAACATAATCTGCAAAAGCATATTGTTACAAAGATTTAAAGTTTAAAGACAAAAAAACGAACAACACTGAGATCAAATCACAACACATGAAAGTCCCAGATTCCGATTAAGGACAGAGCTTCTTGAATTTATTGGGATTAAAGTCGGGTCGGGCGAAAAAAGACGATTAATTGGTTAAGTTCTGACCCTGAGCCTGAACCTGACCTGTGTAACCAATACTTTAGTATGATTCATCCTTCCATAGAACATTTAAAGGGCAATCCATCCAGTGGTCGATGAGATATCCGAGTTTCGACCAAATCAACGGGGACGACGGCCGATGTCCACAGATACACGTCTAAAAAAAAAATCACAATTATATTCATGATAGAATAGCTGCATTGAGATTCCGTTTTTTCAGCGGAATACAAAACATAACCTGGACACTCCACTGCTCCCAATTATGCTGAAAAACATCCTCGCATTTACTTTCACCCCGGAGATAAGGGAACTTTTTCTTAAGTTATAATGCTAAGAAAAGTATGTTTATCTTAAAAAGATAGGACAGAGCAGCTCCACTCATACAAATAAATCTGACATTGACGCACATTCGGGTGGTGTAGCTAACAAATAAATGGCGGGGGAGGATTGATTGGATTCGGCTGTATCTAAGACCTTTCAAAAAATTCACTCAAAACAGTACAAGGACAAACTCTTCTCTTGTGACAGAATAAGATTGTGTCTACAGAAATGTAATTGAATTGCGATGAAGTCCATCACCCCTTTTCATTACAGGTCAATTAGTTTGTTTTTCTTGCTGCTCTCAGGTGTGGAGGGGGGGGGTTGTGCTCCATTTGAAAAAGCATTTAAAACAAGCAAAGAAGAAAATAATTGCAAACACAAATAGTGCGAAGTTGTGTGTGTGTGTGTGTGTGGGCATGTGTGACACCAATGGTGCCAACCCAAGCTCTGCAGCTCACTGACCCAGAAATGACAGACACCAGCACTAAAAGCACCATCAACAAACTGCACCAAGTCTTTTGCCATCACTGAGAACGAGGGGGAGGCAGACAAAGAGTGAAGCGAGTGTCTGAGACAGCAGCAGTAAGTGGGCTGTGACGCACAGGCGACTGGAGAAGCTGTAAATGATGCCGTAATGAAGCGGCGCAGGTGGGGGCGGGTGATCTATAATAAATGAAGCTGAGGGGGGAGAAGACAAGGGGCTTTTGGTTGGGGTGACCAGCAGGGGGAGAGGCAGGGAACACAGCGGGTTGGACCTGAAGCTTAATGATGGTTTCAAGACGGGTGCAAGAGCAATACAAAGCAGAGATGTGCAAAAAGGGGTGAAATAGAAGTAATGGAATCCACTGAGGATTATTATATTAGATTCATATTTCATTGCTTCAAAGAACCATTTCTATTCCAGCTGGCAACATATGGATGATGAACCATATGGTGAAATATAAACTTTTTACCCAACAATATGTACATGTATCATCTTACATATTGATAACAAGATCAGGAACGAACACAACGATGTTCCAGATGATGGAAATGTAACATTTTTGCGTCTATAGTGTAAAGTCTAAAGTCAATGTGTTTACTCATTCAGTAAAATGTGTCTTTTCCAGGGCACCATTCTGGTTTCCACCTCTTGGCTGCGTTTGTGCTAGCAGCTGTTCTCCTAATCTAATGACGGTTTCCCCCTTCTGTCTTGTTGGCTGACAGATTTTTAAAAAAGTGTGATCAAAAAAAAAATCACACGCTATGCATTAATAACGTCACTATACTCCAATGTGTTTACATGGAAATAGACCCCGTGTGTTACTAGAGAAAGAAGCCTAAGGGTAACACAACGACAAACTGCTACCCACAAGACCTCCTCATCCCCCTGCATCTTACACACACATACTGAAATACACACGTACTGAAAAGGCCAGTACAATTTAAAAACCTCCAAGTCTGTCACAGTCCAGTGGCCAAGAGCAGGATCTCAAGCTATTCTTGCAGGGATGTTTGCTGATAAAACAGCATCGAGATGAGTTTCACAGTCATTTTTCTGAATGTCAATATTCTTTGCACAAGTTTTGACCTGTTGTCCAAAAAGTCATCATTATACTGTTTTCGGATGTACAGTAATGTGTGTAAGACCAGTAGGAATTTTCAGTGAAACTGACCCACGTCGAACGTACGAACCGTTTTGCGTATTTTAGCCCTTTAACTTCAAACTACAAATGTTCCCCACTGATTTCACTGTATTTTCCTGCATTCAGATGGTCTCCATTAAAGTGGTGCCTTATTGAAAATCACAAGACTCACAATAGCACGATGCACAATTTTTCAAATCGCCCTTATTCTCCAGTGAATTAACACACGAGAATAATCAGAAAATAAAAACATTACAGACGTGTCACTGTGATGGACTGCAAAGCAGGATATCAAAGTTATCATTTTAAGTCCACCACTACAATTTTTAAGTACCCAAATGCAAAAACGCCGGATTGGTCCTTTAATGGTACGGCATTACGTTTTGTTTTGATTTATTCTCGCTGCCGTCACGTTCACAACGCTATAATATTTATACTTCGTTTTTTATATGGGAAAGGTGAAGCTGTACTCGGCTGTACTGTAAACAGTAACAGTAGCATAATGACTTAATGGAGCCAGCAGTCAGTTAGTCAGCAGCATTCCTGCAGCCCTGTTGTTAATCAACATAATGAGGCATAAATCAGCATTAATTAGCATATGGGTTACGTACATAATGGTACGTGATTGATATTCTCCTTTATCGACTTAACGCACAGTAGAGGCAATCACCACTTCATCTCTCCCCCTGCCTCCCTCTGCCAGCTCATCCTTATTGACAGTCAGTACAGTGTGACGAGCAGCAGAGGGCCCGATGGACGATGCCTGCCACCATGTAGTACCGCACAGGACCGATACACATGGATGCCACGGACTGTGAGGTAGAGGGAAGGGAACGGATGATCGTAGCAACGCGGACTGCTCTCTGCTCTGTAAGGTTACAGGTAGTGTACAGCTAGCACAGCTGGACTCGGATGACTCACACCAAGATGAGTGATACGACAACAAGACGATCCTACATCGGGGAATATAAAGGCTGCACTACTCTAAAAAACTCCTCTTCCTGGAGTCTCTCTTTTCTATGCAGGCTTTTCAGTTTCTCCTCATTGTTCCCTTCACCTTCTTACCTTATCGTCTTCTCCCTCTCTCCACAGGGGGGCGGCCAGTCAACGGGAAGCGGTTCTGCTCGGCTGCTGGGCGGCTAACACATGGCCGAGCGCTGATCTGTCTGCCGAAGCGTCTCCAAACGCTTCCCTCCGTCTGCCACTCGCCATAATCAAGCGTCTGAGCGCAGCATGCCGTCCCGGCCCCCCTGGCTGGGCTTTATCTGAGGAGACAGCGTGTGCGGTTACACTGGTGCAGGGAACAAATTGTACAATCAAGGGCCAGAAAGAAATGGCTGTCTTTGGACGCAAAGGCCCCATTGTCCAGCTGTAGGGCCCCTCATTCATGTTAGGATTGGGAGGCAGTTGGCTCTTTTCATCTATTCACATCAGATAATGACATTGTGCATATTATTTCACTTCTACCCTGTTTTCTTCTTTTCTCTGACCTCCATCATTACAACATCTCCACACATACAGAATTTTTTTTTGGTGTTGTTTGGTCAAAGTCACAGGTTAACAGTCATTGTGAAATGCTGCAGTTTCCATAGAAATAATCACAGCTTCCTGTGCATACATCAGCTCGGCAAAACAGGCCCGGGGCCATGTGAATTTGCTTCTTTTCCATCGTCATCGATCATTCGCTTGTCTTCCGGAGTTAAACAAAAGTGGCCAAGCTGCTGTTTTGGCACCACCGTTATGATAATGCCTTTGTTCAAGAAATGTTTATCATGCTCTTACTGTAACATATGGCGTCAGACAGCGTGTGCGTCTGTATGATTTTATATGGATTTGAATGAATTTGACTATTTTAAACACGGGAGCCATTTATACATGAATTATAAAAAAAAATTATTATTGCACATCATTGCTCTTGTTTGTTGCTGTGATCTTTTTAACTTGAGAAACGCTGAATCCTACAAATGAACGCGAGAGCTAGCGGTGAACAAAAGCCTTGTATTTCTTTTGTCCTTAACGTTACAGCTACACTTTGCCAGTTATAAACAACACGGCACGTTCCATATGTAACTGTCACTTTGTTATACTGTACATGGCCGCTGAGCCATTGTCATGCATCCCATGTATATGCAACGCCAACACATGGCGAGAGCCGGCTGCCAGTTTTTACTGGGTCTTTGTTAAAATAATAAGCAGCAGTCGTGTCCATATGGTCGCCTGCAGCTCTTCCTCCTCTAATGATCTCATTGGAGAATACATTGGACGATTTTGGGGGGGGACAGGCTCACATGGAGCTACGTACGCTCCAGTTTCCTGGGAGGGATTTATGCCACTGTGGTGCTCTGCAGGTTCAACAGACAGGAAAGATGTAAACCACTTCACCTGGGCAGGAGAGGAAAAATCTGTGGAAACTTCTTACTTCTTTAAACATCTGTCCTAAACGATGACAAAGATCAACAGTACATAGTAAGGAGTAAATATATTTCTCACACACACACACACACACACACACAAATATCTCCATAAAGCGACACAAAGGAATGTTGAGTCCCCCCGCTACACCATTTGTTAGCCTGTCACTTCGCCTTACACATAGCCTCTGATGTGCCCCGGGCTCGTGTCAGATGTTGTGTATGTGAAGATCCAAGTGTGTTGAGATTTTAATCCCTGTGACTGACACCGCTGGTTGCAAGGGCGTTTTTTTTTTCTCTTTTTTTTTTTTTTTTGGAAACAGCGCGTGTACATTATGACTCTGTGCCTGGAGTATAAAATGTCATGTTGACAGCATTACCATATCGTCCCACGGTGACTGAATGTCACTGAAAATGTGCGTTTTGGAAATGACGGAGGACGAGCCCAGGAATCTCATGACTGTAAACGGGTTTCAGCTAATAACAGCGTGGATGCAAACGTAGGTGTTGCAAAGAGCATGGAGGCGCGAGCGGCCGTGTCATTCAGTCTCGTCACATACTTGGTGGCATTGACTATTCAGTCGTTATACCGCTACCTGAGGTATAAGCACCGCCACTCTTTGTGAGAGCAATGACGAGGATGTGGCTGGAAGACGTATTCCCCTAGAATAACAAACACATCCAGAGATTGCTGCAAACATGCACTAAGCAGCCGCTCGCCAACACCGATACCATGACATCTCTCTTTACACTGTGGGACATGAGGACCCAATTAAAAGTTTCACAAAACTTCTATCTGCATACGAACAAAAGATGCTAAACAAAAGAATACGAAGATCAAAAGCGGACATTTAACATCCTAACGAGTCCGTGATGCCTTGGGGGCGATGCTGCCATACTGCACTCCGGTTTAAAACCAAGCCTCTCTGGAGCTATACGCTGTAACTGAAACCATAAAGGACATTATGGGATGTGACATTATAAAACGCCATGTTGTAATGGGCCTAAGAAGGAGGAGGAGGAGGTTATACGCTGTAGAGACAGATAGCTGGTGATATTTCGCTCCTAGGCAGCATAAAATGTGCAACAAGAAACTGATATATAGCAAAGGGTACTTGAGGTAGTTCATAACATTTATTCGGTAGGAAAGTTTATTTTATCTTTTGCGACTACAGGAAAGCCCTCTTAAGTGTCCCATAAGGTTATGGGTTCAAAATCAAGCGTACCTGTCTATTTAGGCCTCGATCTGCCATACTGCTCTGTCTGCTACAGAAAGAAGAATTTTTATGTAGTATTAGTAGTTTTAATTCAAAGTTAACTGGTTGATTGTACAAAAATAAAAAAGAGCAAAAGTTCTAATATGTTTGGGTAATGATGATTACTTGTTGTTTTATCATTTTTGCTACGTGAGATATGAAAATGCATGAATCCTGTAGACATGCCTGCAGAATGAAAACGATTGGATGTAAATACTCACTGAGATGATGCAAGTGTGACTGTTATGTCATAACAGTTGCAACTCTTTCAGGCGGATCTGGTCCATTAGTTCCCAAGTGAAGAACAGTTCACTAAATTATTAATAATGTGAGAACGACTGGTGCAGAGAGAAGAGGTCTATGGTCTGGATTAAAAAGCTAATTACGTGGAAAATGACATCATCGTTGCTGACACAGCAGAAAAAGGATAAAATCTCTTATGAGGGTACCTTTATACAATGAGTTAAACATTTGGCTATTGTATTGATTTTTTTTTTTAACCAAATGAATAATTTAAGTGTTTATCGATTAAATATCAGCTGAGAATGGGCCTGTGGTGGGAAAACCCAAACAAGCCAAAGTACAGCACTTCATCCAACTGATACAAAAATCCGGTCAATTCAATATCGCCATAAAGAAGTCCAGCTTATTGATTTGGCGACTGCCCCGGCGCGGCCAGGAGGTGTTAAAAGTATACAAAGGCTATGCTGTAAAAAATGGATGACAAATTTTAATAGTGCACAGTACATCTCAGTGCCAAACGACAATAATGGAAATGTAGAGTATTTTATTTGAAGGGGAAACGAGGAGAGGGAGATAAGAAGAGACATCGTGCTTGAGGGGGACTGAGAGGGCAAACGAGGGGAAATGGCGTTTGCCTGAGAATGGTGATGAAGAGGAGACAGAAAAACAGTGAAATGACACTGAAGATGAGTGGGAGGGTTCCATGTGTGTGTGTGTGTGTATGTGTGTGTCTATGTGTGTGTAGGGGTAGGAGGGGATGACAACTCAGGTCCACTGGGGCTAGTGTTCGTCTTTGTAGTCCAGTCCAGAAAAAGCCCACGTTTTGTGTGTGTGTGTCTTTGCGTGTGTGCCTGTGTGTGTTGCTGTCCGCACTTGTTAAACTCCAGACAACCGCAGCTCTCTGTCAAATCAACACAGCTACGATCCTGCACTCAGTGTCCTCTCCTCGCACTGTGTTTCACCTCATCTCAGCGGCGTGTATTCAGCAGGAGCACAGCCCGTTTGTCAGGCCAAATATGGATCAAAGAAAAAAAACGACAACAACAAAAGAACACTAATGTCCATTTTAAGTGCGACATTGGTAGTGGCAATACACACATTGTTGATGATGTAAAATCATATCCCTTATTGACTGCACATTAAACCCTGTCAGTGATGGTTGGAAAATCAGCATGAAGGGGGCAGATTCAGCTCCGTTACAGCCTCAGCAACATATTGAAACATCCCAGATGAAATCAGCTGATGAGGAAAATAACATGGGCTCTATCGGACTTTTTCATGCTTCTAGCTGATTCGTTTTAAAACTCGAAAAAAAAAGGGTCAATTCACGGCTACATGAATGATTTTGGACTGGGACTGACACACGTCGCAAACAAAACAAAAAAAACATTCATTTCTTTCTCACATAACCCTGGTTAACCTCAGTGTGTTATACACTTGGACGAGGACCACAACAAAACATGTTATACTGCGGTAAGAAATAAAAGTCTTTTCGATGCAGGGTCTCAATAATGTGTTTAGTCCTTATTTATCATCATAAAACGAGAAACCACATATCAAAATATCATAAATTGCTATGAACGGACTGGGTGACTGTTAGTTACGTCTTTATCCCATGCAACTGCTTAAAAAGGATAAAGAAAGCAAAAGCTCATTAGAGTAGCTGTGTTCACCAACATTATCATACACATACACACACACACACACACACACTGGCAGCAAATCTATGGACAGTTTGCCAGAAGTCCATTAGTCATGCACAACCAGAGTAACAGTTTGTTTGTTTAATCTGGCAGAGAGAAGTCCTCTGTAGCTGCAGCCATGATGCACTAACATCATTTTGTGTCTCATTTATTATTGAAGGAGTTGCTGGAGCTGCTGATTGGTACCACTGGAAATCAACAGCCATGCAATGCAGCGCAGAAACAATTATCAATCCTCAGACCCCAGCTGATAGTAGCAAAGGTATAAAGGAGCATGACAAAAAAAAATCACTGGTGGTAAACAGACCCTATTTTTACATCCTAAATATGCCAAGTACGCACAATGAAAGTGCACTGACGAATCTATTGCTCTCCCACCATAACGCACAGCTGTGCCACGTCAATGTGTAATAGTGTGAAGAGGGGAAAAAACAAATAGACAAGTGAGCACGAAGAAAAAAAAAGCTAAATGAAACTGAATATAAATGGGCATACAGAGAGGAGGTATATGAGCATGAAATATACTTTAAACTTTAAACAATGGCTGCAGTGAACAACTCTTGCATGCCACTAACTACCTCTCCTCAGGTCTCCTGTATCACACTTTAATAAAGGCAGAAATTCTCATACTTCTTTCTTTTCTTAAAAAAAAAAAGGAGCAATAATAAAAACCTATTGATCTGCATGTTGACTTTATTTACGCGCGTGACGACGCTCTTTGTTTTCTAGTACAGAGAATAGAAAACCGTTGCGGAAGTTATGTCCCGGCAAGGTGCTTTTAGCAATAAAACACAAACACTTTCGGACATGGAGCAGTGTTTTCAATGAAAGCGGATAGCCAAGGTTTTGCAGTCGACTGAGCTCCATATAGGTTAATGGCCGTCATAAGGTTTTTACAGGTTGTTCATTAGTAGACGTAAATGGCTTATAGATGAGGTGCTGTGGCAATGGGCCTATGAAGTACTTTTTTAATACAACATTCCAGTGAACATGAATATAATAAAATGACTGCAGTTAGTTGAAGTAGTTGTGTTTTTTTGATGACAGGCGGCTAATTCTGTGCTCACTCGAACCTGTGGAACATCCTTTCAACTTCCTGCTTCTTCTGCACTACAGGAACCAGGCATGTACTTCACTACTTCCATTTTATTTTATTTTATTTTATTTTATTTTATTTTATTCCTTATTCTACTGACTTTTCTCTGTAAACTGGGCACTGCTTAAAAAGAATTTCCCGCAAGGCATTAATAAAGTATATCTGATTCTGATTCTGATTCTGAAAGTACTTTTTTTAAAATCTCCAGTTATAATAGAACATTCCAGTGAACATGAATATAATAAAATGACTGCAGTTAGTTGAAGTAGTTGTGTTTTTTTGATGACAGGCGGCTAATTCTGCGCTCGCTCTAACCTGTTGAACATCCTTTGGACTTCCTGCTTCTTCTGCACTACAGGAACCAGGCATGTACTTCACTACTTCCTCTAGACGTGGAGTACATGAAGTACTTCCACCAGCCACATCCAGCACCTGGCAAATACAGTAGTTTATTTTCATTTTACTCAGCTGGGAACTTCTTCTTATAGCTGGAGAGAAAATCATATTTCAACAGCAGATCTCAGTCCTGCTTGACACTGATGTATGGCTTTGGTCCCCAGCGTCCCCATTCACTCCTCAAGTAATTTCATTTAGATTCCAGCACCTGCATACGGCAGGAGAAATTTGAAATGTAAACAAATCAGAAAAATGCAATTATCTACTTTTGGAAATGTGCCCGAGGGGGCTCATATGAGATAATAGAGTCTGAGAGAATAACATGTTTGATAGCAAGCGGAGTGACAGAGAGCTCGTGTCGGCAGTGATGATCATTCACTGCCAACCTCATCTAAATGTAAGAAATATTATACAACCAGTCTAATAATTATCTCTAGACATGCAATTAATAATTATTTTTATTATTAACCATCTCACTAATGGATAGAACGTAAAAAAGATGTTCGTTTATCTGATCAACAATCAAACATCGAAATATGTTCGACTGACTGCGACAGAAAACAGAAAAGCTATTTCAGCATATTTTTTAAATTCCATTGAAAACCACAGTATTTTGGACAAGTGCTCTTGGCAGCACCTCCAAAGCCGAAAGGCTCAGAAAACAGGATTCAACATTACGCTGCAAAGTATAAGACAAGTAATTCGCCTCTTTCCCCTGTAGCTTCTTTCGACTCACACACAGTTGATGAATACTTCAGACCCTTTTGGTGTCAACACCAAAGACAAATACAGGGGGTCCTCGAGTTACGACGGAGATCCGTTCCTGAGAATGTGTCACAACCGAATTTCGACGCAAGTCGGAACATACATTCATTGTGCCATTGTGCATACATTGTGCCGCTAGATGTCGCTATAACACCACCCTACAATAAGAGTTTACTATGGTGAATTGCCTTTTGTCACTGTAGGGGTTGATATCGCGAGTGTAATGAGCATTTCCTTTAGATTTCTGATATCAACCGTGTAGACCCTGTGTTGTGAATAAACCTACGGTATCGCCACGATCCCGAACGCATCTGTGTCCGTGTGCATCTCCTTACCGGCTGCCGCTGCACCCCCTCCCCCCGCCAGCCGGCCGGCCGGCCATTTCTCATAAGTAAACACAGCTGTGGAGTTGCTGGAGAGCCGGCAGGCGCGCTGAGAGACAGAGAGAGCGCTCACCAACTAGTTCCCGTGCGAAGTCTGTATGTATTTACGGGGCAAACTGCTTAAGCCGAAACGAGGAACTTCACGGGAGATGTGTCGTAACCACGAAAACAACGTAATTCGCGACCGTCGTAACTCCCCTTTAAGCCCATTCCCAAAACTGACTTTGAATAAAAAAAATCCTCAGAACACACAAGACGCCGCTTAGACACATGAAACAAAACAAGACTCTTCATAATGAATAAAGAGTCATTAGCAAATTACAAATCAAAAAGTACATAATCAAAATACATGACAGTGAACGTATAGGTTTGTCATCATCAAGAGGCATACAAATATACTGAAATATAAAAACAGCATTTAACTGCGTGAATCCTGGACAAGGATCTATCCACTGTGAACAAGTGACGACATAAAGTGACAAAACTGACTGCGCCCAAATTCACGAACGAATATTGTTGTCAGCACTCGTCACAAAACCCATTAGTATCTGCTCATTCTGTGAATGAGCCGATGGTTTGATCACAGATAAAACTGTAGAGTAAATTGTAGAGTAAGCAGTGAAATGTCACGTCAACACCTGGTATTCCCGATAATTGTATGTTTCTAGATTTAGCGAGATAGTGCGACTGTCCGGGAAAAAAAAAAAACTCCTACTGCTCAAAGATAACTTCAGTTAATTGTACACGACAATGTGCAATTAACCAAACGGAGCAGCCATCGCCAGCCTGCCATCGCTGCACTAATGTGCGACTAACCGCATCAGTAACCGGGTTAGCGGTGCTACCTGTGCAATACAGTGTGATTGCATCTCTGTCCACACGCTCTGCGAGATAACCTGAGATGGATGCATCTCTCGACCCCGCTGCCTGATGGACAACTCATTTGTCTTCTGACTCAGTAGTTAATTAGGCTTGACCAAGGACTTTGTCTCTATTGGCCATCTGCAATAGCACGTTTCTACACACTGTGTGTGTGTGTGTGTGTGTGTGTGTGTGTGTGTGTATTCTAGTCAGCTCCAATGGAGACACAGGAGGTCGGGTCTCCTAAAGCAACCATCTGAGATACAGAGAGAGAGATGCACCATCAGCTTAACTTGCCCATATTAAATTAATGACCTCTCTCTGTCAACTTCCACATGGTCAACTGTTTTGCGATGCAATGCTCTTCCCATTATTTAAAATGTTCTTTTATTAGGAACATGTTCAAACAGAAGCGCTCTCCTCACCTTGATTGAATATTAAAAGACCTAACGGAGACAGAGATGGGGTGGGAGGAGGGGACTGGAGGGTGATGGGCGATGGTGAGCGTCTGCTGATGGGCTAACTCAATTTCAGGGAACACAATGGAGCCAAAGGCTGATTTCCAAAAGGCAAATTGTCATTCTGAGGAGAATGGCACCTGTCTGCTGGGTTCATCTCCTGTGTCGTGGGTGTAGCTGAGGGAGGAGGTCAGGACGGGAGGCCGCTTCATGGCGGGGTCGCTGTGATGGGAGGGAATGGAAAGCGAAACTGTTTGAATTGCATTTGAAATGCATTGAAATGAAAATCGGGCGAGCTCTTTTAAAGGGCACTGGAATCCATTCAGACAGGCACTCGACTGGTTTGGACCAGAACGAGTGGGTGAACAGGCGGTGATCGAGTGAATCGACCCACACAATGATGTTGTTGCCTCGGCGACGGACCAAGGACCAAGATCTCCAGCGCTACTGCTGCCAGACCTTGTACCATCAAACACAAGCACCCCCTCAACCCCCTTCACAATCCACCCCCCCACACACACACACACACACACAAACACACACACCCCCATCCTCCACCCCTTTTATTTTTCCATCTTTCAGACTGAGGGTGAACTATCAGCCGCAGGTCCCCCCTCTTCATGCAGCGCTCCAATTACAAAGCTGTCCGCACAGATTAAAGAGGCAGCCCATCTGACAGCAACACACACACACACACACTTTTCTTTTTGTAACTGTTGTACAAACAGTTTGCTGAGCTCTATCTGCTCACGTGTCTGCCTGAGAAGCTTTTCCAGCTCATGTCCTTGACCTTGCTCTGTGACATTTACTCCGCTGCGGAGCGAGAGAGAGAGAAAGAAAGAAAGAAAGCTAATTCTCTGCTTTTATGGCCTTTTAATGTCTCCATCATTCACTCACCTGTCTCCTCCATCATCTATTTTATGTGTGAATAACAGCCTTGTATGTGGGGAAAAAACCCAATTCATCTCGATTGTCCCTAACATAATAATGTGGATGTTGATGTCTGGATGTTTTTAAAACGTCCAGAAACAATTACTCACCTAAATGTGTGAAACGTGCACCTCATCAGGCCCTCTATGGATGGTTATGTGTGTGTGTGTGTGTGTGTGTGTGTGTGTGTGTGTGTGTGTCTCTCACTTGTCGTCATCTGATCAAATCATGCAATTTGCGTCTATGGAACTATAATTTCCTGTTTGGAGCAAAACATAATATTCCAGCTGCATTTATTAATTTTGACCTCTTGGGGGCAACAAACTGTAAAAACCACCAATTATCAACTTTGCCATGAATAACATGTTGTTAGGATGGCGCTATTAACACATCTGGTATTTTTCATGATTATGGTTAGGGGTTATGTGGACGACCTTGACCCTTAACCCTTTTTCAAAGGTCAGCCTGAGTTGAGAAACCTGGAATAAACCCAAACCAAACCCGAGTGCGACACAGCAGGTTAATGAAGTCCCACTCTTTACCGCTTCACCTAAAATCCAGTATTTCAGAAAATCAAATACCGCGGCGCTCCAGCCTCAATCAGTGATCCGCTCTGACATGGAAAACAACAACAACCTGCGAATGGTACAAGAGTGATCTCTGAACACGCACGCCGCGGCCTCTTCCAGCCCGACAATGGCGAGGAGGAGGCGTGTCTGTGAAGAGCCGCTTTGACACTTGGCTGCTCGCGCTCACGAGGTGTGCTGCCTGTGAATGAAGCGAGACAAAGAGATGAAGTGGATGGGAGGTTGGGTCGCGTGTGCAGCTGGGGAAAGCCCGATACAGAGTGGGTGGATTAGTTCCACCCCCCCTTGTCTGGATGGGAAAGATCTCTATGTGGAGTGTCACAGCTTCTCTACTCCGACTAATTACATTTTTTTTTTTAAAACAACGTGATCTCCTGCAGTTCCTCACAATAAATCCACATGACCTCACCATAAAATGATATATGGTCTCCTGCGAACGGCTTGGTGGTGAGGCGGCACGCTGAGAGGGCTGAGCAAGGCATGTCTTGCAGGCCTCCAACCACATCATGAGCAAGTAGGGATTCTGACCGCTGGAGCATGAAGCAGAAGCAGAAGCCGCCGCGGCTCATAAATCCTGCCCATCGCGGCGCTGCTGAAAAGCCTGAGGGAGCGAACGCTTTGCACTTCATACATGCTGTGTTTATCAAGGTAGTGCACATACATCTGTATTATGGCCCACTGTTCTCACACAATGCAAGTATTACGTTGATGTAGCTTGTGTGGGTGGAGTTTGTATGTTCTCGCTGTGCCTGTGTGGGTTTTCTCCAGCGTCCTCCCACACGCCAACACCTGCAGTGTAGGTCGACTGGAAACTCTCAGTTGTATGAATGTAAGAATGAAGGATTTGTTTGTTTTTGGGTTGTTTCAGACTAACGACTGGTTCAATGGCCCCGTGTCATATGGGGTCGGGTCCAACATGACCCCCGAAGGACAAGCAGTACAGATAACGAATGGATAAGGAGATAAACAAGATCAGAAAATACTAAATCAACAACTAAAAATTATGTCCAGGATATTATCTGGATCCACAATCTCCAACATGACAATAGATGATCCATCCGAGTCTGAAGTCATATGTGAAGACGGGGAGGGAAGTTCACTCGCTGTTCTCGCCATCTCAGCCGCAGACTGCGAATCACAGCCAACCTTCCTTATTGTGGGTGAATAAATTACAAGTGATTGTGCTTTGTAATGAAGGCGGCGGAGCATGCTGATGCAAACGCTCTGCTTTCTAATGATTTAATTAGGGAACCTCACTCAGAGTGGAGCAGGAAATTTCGACACGGCGACGAACAAGGAGCTCTGCCAGACGACGGCGGCCGCAGCTCGCCATCCCGCGCTAATTGCCGCAGCAGTCGACAGATGTGCCTCATGTTTCTGCCCATTTCCTGCTTTATTAAAATCAGTTAGGCCCCAACGAATGCCAAACGTTGTCTTCCTCGACTAAATGATTTATGGCCACTGAGCGGTGCAGAGACCGAGGCTGTCTGTGGCTTTAGACGGCTGAGCTTGTGTTAAATATATAAACCTAGGCTGTCACAATCTACTGATTCATCATCAAACTGACAAACTGAACGGGTAGTTCCTGATCTCCATTGTTGCACAATGTCTACCCTTTTTTATACAAGCTTCCCGATAGCACCAAAAAGTTTCAAGTTTCCAGACTATAATCAAATCAAACCACAAACGATGTTATGGCGACCAAAAGGGGGCCGGCCTGATGTGCTGCAACGCTGCCCCAGCCATAACGCCGTGTCCCTCAGCTGACTGCAGCACGAGCATTCATCACCCGACTCATTAAGACAAACTGCACGAGCGCCCCACATCTCATCAACTCTGGAACTGACCATAGCGACTGTTTAACCCCCTGAAGCATCTGCTCGTTTACCTCTCAACGCAGTCGACCCAGCCATGCACACATTCAGGTGACGGGGGAATACGGGCTCTAGTTTAACAGGCAAAGCACATTTAGCACGTGTCCAAATCCACTTTATAAAAAGACAGGGGCAACTGCACCGGGCTCATGGTGAGTCGCAGTGGCGTTGTAAGGCCTAGTTTAGGGGGGCTGAAGCCTCCCCTGTCCTTTAAACCTAGTGACGCCCCTGGTGAGTCGTACTTAGTTTTGTCATTATTAACAGCTGCTCTCAGGTGTAACATTTAACAACTAACCAGAGTGCCATCTCCCATTCCCTTTAAATGACAGGATTGCCTGCATCTTGGTAAATCTGAATTTCTATTTTTCTCATTTGTACAGGCTTTACATGGAGGATGCGATGGAAACTTATAACCCTTTACCTACATTGGATTTATCCAATTGTTGAATTAAAATATCTCCAAATTCTGTCTGGTCCCTATGTTGCTGCTGTGCCAGTTAGTGAGGCACTGAATAAATAATAAAACTGTAATAGTTTGCAATTCTACTGCATCGACCAAATCACACTGTTTTCCTTTTCTGAGGGCTGAGAATAATAAGAAAATCGTAATTGCTGAAAAAGGAATTTCCTTGAAACTGCAAAAATGGCACATTTAGAGCAGAAAACAAAATATTTTTTAAATATGATGTGCTTCTGTAAAGAAGCACAAACTATTAGAATGGTTAATATTATAATAAAAATCTATCTGCCACAAGAGAGCCTAATAATGCTGGCGGTAAACTGCAAATAGTGTGGCCTTATCATTTTCAGTACTTAAAACTGCATAAGAGTTTGTCTGCTTACACAGTGATAGTCTCCAAGGTCCCAAATTGAATAGACGTGCTTTTCTAATGCTCCTCGTTGCTCCATCCCACAGGCACAGGGGGCGTTATTTTCACTGTAACAATATAGCACGTGCACATGCAATCTATTGCCATGATTACTAATGGGAAAAGGTGAAAAAATATTAAAAACGTGTGTCATTTGGTAGAAAAGATTTTCACAAACACATTTTTTGTGCTGTGCCCAAGTCAGCAGAAACTTCCATCAGCAGAAAAGCTTCTGGATCTGAGGGCCAGTGGGTTACATGTGCAACCTAGGTTACCATGGCAATTTACCCAGTGTGAAAAGTGGATGATTGCAGTGAGACCCAACAGACACAGGTTTAGTTAGCTAACCACTAACACTGCCTCACGGGACATAACCCAGAAACAGACGGGACAAAAACTCAATGAGGAGCAGCAGCAGCTGTGATGAAAGAGTGACTGAAGGATTTCAGCCATGTCAGAGACGGAGGTGAAGATAATCCTCTACAACCATCAGCCGGCGAGAAAATCCAGACATGTTTCATACAGACCGTAAGGTGTCAGAACAGAGACGTAAACACAAAACAACTAAAATAATCCGATAGATAGTGACTGATCAGATTTGCTAATTATTCCTTGGATGGAAGCAAAAAAAAATGTGCACACATGTGCGACAGAGTCAGACCAGCACAACAGCTCCACAAAATCCTCACGGTGTATGTCACAGACATTTATAGATATAGGGGGGATAAAAATATTATAGCACAATTTAAACTCAATCTCAAATACATGACAGGGATCGGCAGTGTAAACCAATGCTGTGTGTGTGTGTGTGTGTGTGTGTGGTCACCCTCCCTGGTCCCCGGCACAATTTTCACGGAGGCTGGGTTTCATCAGGTTTTGTATTTCAGACCTATTGATTATCTGCAGTGAGGGGGCACTGTGACAAACCCTCAGCAGGAGTCCTCTATCTGTAATGAGCCATGTGCCGTTTCCAGGCTGTCAACACACACACACACACACACACACACACACACACACACACACACACACACACACACGGTAATGTCTCTTAGGGGAACTTAACCGGCTCCTTACATTAACTATTACCACTGCACTGATCAATGCTTTTCCAAATTGTGGTCTTGGTTTAGTCTACAATTTGTCCCCAATGATAAGACTATACACACACACACACACACACACGCTGCAGTGATATTGCTTTCCAGGTTATGAAACACCTCTATCCTTTCTAATAAAACAGTAAAGCTCCTGCTGGTTGTTGTTGATGTTGTTGTTGTTTTTTTAACAGAATGATCCAATCTGTTGTGAATCAATACAAACACTCAGAGTGCAGGTTTACCTGGACGCGGGGCTACAGTGTGGGTTTGTGTGTTGGACTGTGAGTTCACTGTTTTACTGTTATTCTGTATGTTTCGTTTCGATTCACCTGAATCGATGGCCGGTGTGTGGAGTCCTCTCCTCCTGATCGATCCTCCTGATCGATCCTCCTCTGACCTCTGGACTTCCTGAACATGGCTGCACCTGGAGGAAGTAACACAATGATGGTGTTTTACCACGCACGGCGTTGTAAACACCACAAACGTGCACACACAGTTTAGCAAACAATGAAGTTTATTGCTATTGTTTACTGTTAGATACTCGCGTTTAGTCTGTTTATAGCAGGAAGGAAGGATGAAGATGAAAAGTGTTTACCTTCCTCGCGGGCGTCTGTCGACATCCTTTAAACTACGTGGCTACCACCTTGTGGCGGGGAGAGGTACTGCTACGTGTGTACGCCATTGTCGTAAAACTGAAAACGAGCATGGCCACGTCGCTTTACGGCAAATGGGTGGTTTAAAATAATGGACATGGCGTCCTCGGTGATATGCAGAGAAACACAGAGCAGGTAAACAGCAACAGTAACAACTGTTATTTCAGTGGGGTCATACATTAAAATAAGTATGTGACAAACTGCGCTGCCGTGACTTCCTGTTGTTTACTTTAAAGCAGCTCGTTAATGGTAGTGCTTTCCATCACACGTCGTGCAAGCTAGCAGTAACACATGCGATGTGTTTGTTGTTGCCTTTCTCAGGGTGAGTTCAGTGTTAAACAGAGATGTGAAGCAGTATGGAAAGAAGTTTATGTTTGACTGCAATGAAGAGACATGCTGGAACTCAGACCAGGTAAACTTCCGGCTGTGTCCCTGTCCCATATGTTTATTAGCCTGATTCCACCTCCTAAATAATTTGGAATAGATACACTCTAGGCACTCGACTTTCTATCAGTACATGGATTTGTTATTTTTTATAGTCGTTATTTTGGTTATACTGTTGCCAGGGTGAATGTCAGTGGGTGTCTCTGGATTTCCCTCAACCTGTCAGGGTGTCAGAAGTAAAGGTCCAGTTCCAGGGAGGCTTCTCAGCAAAAACATGCAGAATAGAAGGTAAACGCCCAGATTTGTTTCCAATATGAAACCTCATGTGGTGAGACCATTCATCAACTTTTTGTTTAATTGTTTCTGATTGCAGGTGTGATTTAATACAAGGAACATGACTTTTGATATGTTTTCTGTAGGTTGCCCCAAAGATGGAGAGTTTGCAGTGATTGGCCATTTTTACCCAGAAGATGACTCCTCACTTCAAATATCCTTCATTCTAATCACATAGCACATGTCAGAGGAGATTTGAATGGTTACTTGCTGCATCAGATAAATTTATTGTTTCAGTGATTTTTTTTTATTTAAATTAATATTAAGGTAATACAAAGTGCAGTTCACTCAATGTTTAACTGTGTTGTCAGCACAACAAAAGCTGCACCTAGTGATCTAGAAAGAGTGGTTATAATGTAGCTGTTCTCAGTGGTTATTAATATATATATCTGACATCATTTTCCAGGACAATATTGCTATGCTTATCTTCTTCTTAACTCCACACCCACCGCTTTCCCATACAGGAGGCCCCTGCAGTGGACAAAGTAAAAATAATGTTTGAGAATAGTGCTGACTTTTTTGGGAGAATAATTGTTTATTCCTTGGACATCCTGGGGGAAAACGCCTCATGACCATTTTTTAACCCCTCTCATGAGAGAGGAAACGACCCCCGAGTAAAGCACAGGACACAGGATGGTGTGGTCGCACTTGGAAAACATGTCGTCTGCTGCCACCTCCTCATCGGATGTGAAAGTGGCCTTTTTTGGACTGTGTCGCTTTAAAGGGTTTCTCAGGCAATCCATCGTCATCACGTACAGACAGGACGGGTGGCATGGAGTCTGAACCAGAGTTGTGATTGCAGATTGTGTCTGTTGTAGTGATAAAAATGAATCAGTAATCTGTGTCTTGAACAAAAGTGACATTCCAGTTGAAAAAAACAGTATAAAAATACATTTTTATTAAAACTTGTTGACAGACATTTTTTTTCCGTCCTCCATCAAAACTAAATAATTCTGATGCATACAGGGTAATGCACACAGTTGGAATAAATGGCTCAGTCTAACAAATGCAGTGGACTGTCTCTCAACCTTCAGACTGTCACTTCATTTATTTATCTTGATTAGCATCATGTTGATGCGGGTGTTGGCTTGTAGAGTTTCAGAATATGGTCCTCCAACACTTTCTGAACTAGGAAACAGCAAATAAAAATGTTAATTCATTGTGAGAAAGGATTTTCTTTGACATTTTTGTTCCATATAAAATAAATCATATTTGTCAGGTATGAGAATATACATACTCTTCTTGTGTCCAAGGGCGACAGCTAAGGCCATTGGGCTGTACCCAGAGTCAGATTCAATAGTCATGTCTGCTCCTTTGGCTGAAAGGGAGCAGGGTATTGGCGATTAGAATACAGCATTTAAGCAAAACTTTCTGGAATTCATCATGACCAGACATGCAGTGTACCTAAAAGTGCCTCCACACATTTGATATGGTTCCCTCTTACGGCATAAAGAAGTGGAGTGCCACCATTCTGAGATTAAAATACAAAATGAAACAAAATTAAATCGTAGTTACATTTCAATGTACTCTGATAATTCATAGCCCAAAGAAAGTCCTTACTGTACCCAATCATAAGTGTTGATGTCTACTCCGTGTCTGAGTAGAGACTCAACAATGTCCACATAACCTCCAGAGCTAGCCAGTGTCAGGGCACTCTCTCGCTCCCTTGCAATTGCCTTGGGATCTGCACCCTTAAAAAGAAAATCTGTTATGTTAGTGAGGTTGTGGGTTTGGTCCTGCATCACACCACACACACTAAATTCTAACCTTTTCCAAGAGGAAATCCACCATGGCTTTCTCTCCGAAAGCTGCCGCCCACATGAGAGGCGTGAAGCCCCGCTCATCCTGCTTGCTGAGCAGCGAAGTGTCTGCAAAATGAAACGAGTCAAAGCCAGATGGAAGGAATTTTATGTAAAAGTTCATGCTGGTACAAATGTGCATTGTGTCGCCCTGCTTGGAAGATTCCTCACCTCTACTCAGGTGTGCAGCTACTTGGGAAACCTCACCTTGAGCTGCCAGCTGGTGTATGGACAGAGCTGATGGAATGAAATCATGAGGTCAAGACAAAATGTCAATGCACGTTTTTATAAGCATTTGGCCCTCGGAGCATCTTGTCCTGTACTTACAGTCTAATGTTGCTGGGCGTACTGTAACCTCATTCCCACGCTGCTTGTTGGTCAAAGTGGTGGAGTGTTTGAACAAACCATCTTCATCCACATCCATGTTCTCTGCAGCCATCACATTGGAGGCATGTTATTCACCGTTTCGTTATTTTTAAGCGTGAGGTGACTGCATGGTACAATGATACTATAGGACGATTAAAGGAAACTTGCATAATAAAACACAAAGTGCACAAATACCTTGGGTCCTCTCATCTCCGGACTCGCAGGGGTTTTCACTAGTGCTACTTGACTGCGTGTTTTGGTCACTGGCAACGTCATCATCGTCCCTGGCCTCCATGATCACTGCAAAAAAAATAAAAATAAAAATAAAAACAAGAACATTGACGAATTAAACGCCATGATGCTGCCATCGAATCAAGGGGTTAGTTTAAAAAGCAAATGATTCTGTCCGCTCACCACATCTAGCATCACGGTAATTATGATCACGCTAATTTGCGCTAACTTCCTTTGAGAAAAACTGAAAGTACATTATTTCAGATCACGCGGTGCGTCCACGCTGTTCATCGAAGTGCGTCCTATCGCCCGTTAATTTTACTACTACTAGCATCGATTGTTTATATTAAACACAGGTTAAAAACACGACTGAATCAAACCCCTTGTCGCGCGGCGTTAGGCACTCTTTGGAGGAAGAGCGTTTTTTTTTCATTTCCTAATGGGTATTTTCTGTCCGGAATTTTGTAGTGTGACACATGACAACAAAAACACGGAAGAAGCTGGTATCAGCTGACTCCAGTCACTGACGGATGCGCAGTTTCCCTGTCGGTTTCTCGCTGTAATTGTTAGCTGGCAGTATGGAGGACCAAGAGATGCAGCTGAAAGTTAGACGAGGTAAATAATACCAGCGGAGTAAATCTGCATTTAACTTACCCCATTGTAGCTTTGCGGCTAGGCTAGTAGGCGTTAGCTCGTCCCAGCCGCTATGCTAACGCCGTGTCAACATTGCCGTCTAGCTGTCCCACCATCATTAGTTTGCTGATAGACGTTGTTTCTAATGCACCTTTTTCCTTTTTCTGTGTGTCTGTCTGTGCCTTATTGAATTTACAGTGACTGACAAGTTCACGGAGAGCATGTACGTCTTGGCTAACGAGCCGTCAGTGGCGCTCTACAGGCTGCAGGAACACGTCAGGAGGTCGCTGCCTGAGCTGGTGCAGCACAAGGTATCCAGCCTGTGTCCTACTGGTGGGAGACTGGATTTGCAATTTTCAGTTTTCTTTAAAAGCTAACCCGAGGAAGATATGAATAAATATGAGAACCAACGGTTCACTTATTGTCTATTAAACCCCAGAATTTGACATGCACCACTCTTACTAGATAGTCAGTGTTAAGTTGCATCATCTGAGAGTGGACAGTATGTTTTGACCTCTACTTATGTGTCAAATGCCTCAAATTAGTCAAAATAGTGTGAGGCGGTTTTACTTTCAGGCCCATTGGGAGTTTTGATAGTTTTGCTTTCTGCCACAGACAGATATGCAAAGCTGGGAAGAGCAGAGTCAAGGTGCCATCTATTCTGTAGAATATGCATGCAGGTGAGGAGAGCTACACACAGACAGACCCACATGTTTCCAGGATCACAGGGACTCAGTCCTACGACTGTCAACACTAACAGTGATATGTTGGGTTTTGCAGTGCCGTGAAGAGCATGAAGAACAGCACGCTGTACTTCAAAAACATTGACAGTCTGCTCCGTCAAGCCATCAGCATGAAGGAACAGATTAGTAACGCTCCAGGACGCAGGTAGGAGGCAGCAGTGAACATGATCATTGAGATACAGAGGTGTTGCATGCAATGCATTTACTCTATCGCACAAGTGTCACACTAATATCAAGGTTAGATCTCTCTTTTCCAAATGCCGGGCCTTGATCATGTTTGTATTCTTTGTCCCTCATCATAACTTTGTTCATGTTTAACATTTTGTTTGTTTTTTGTTTTTATCAGATAATAATTTGTGCCTGTTCAAGTTTTTCAAACATCAGTGAATATGATTTCGAATTTTCCCCATTTATTTCCTTATTAACTGCAAAAGTATATATCAGGGTTCGTCTGAACTCTTTATAGTTAATGGAATGGTCATGTTTTTTTCTTTTGTCCTCCCCCACTTCCTACCGACACCTGCATGCAGCTTACATGATGTGACCCCTTCTCCCAGTCCCCTTGTCTCTGCTCCGCATGCCCCACCCACTTCCTCATGACTTCTGAACAGATGTGTCCAAGGTTAGTAATTCCTCCAGACATGACAAAATCTCACTCAGGTCTGTATTAAAGGTGCAAGGTCTTTTGAGAGCCTGTTAGAAATTATTCACAAACATTCACATGTTTATGAACATTGCTTTAATGTCTTTAAGTGTCCAAAAATCATTTTACTCTTAAATCGAGGTTGTGATCTACAGAATTAATTTAAGGTTGAATAAGACAATTTTGAAAACAATAAAAACACATCTGCACACTGTGCACACATTTTTGGCAAAAGGCTAACCACATGATGTGAAATAAAGAATTTACATCATTACATTAGATTTAAATCAAGTTTGGTGGTACAAAACACTAAGAATTATACAAAATATGCAACATATCTCAATATGTTTTCAACAAATTAAAGATGTTTTATAATCCCAACAGGTGAAATCATGTGTTTTTTTGAAACTCAGTCCTATGTTGTCTGTTATCATTCGGGATAAACATGATGAGTGTAAGACAGTTTTGTCTATTTGAGATGATTCTTGCATTGTCAGTTCTCTTTTGACATAGAGTATGTGAAAGTCACTAGTGTCCTAACCCATATTGTGTAACCACAATATCACCTTAACTAACGTCACACAAGAGTAGAGTCTTTCGCAGAAATCCCAGACTTGCGTGCGAGGACACTCCTCATTTCATTGTTGACACCATTCCAGGGTTTAGCCTGTGCCTGCAGTAAACCAGACTCAGTGGACAGGGTCCTGTGCATTCGGGGACAGCTGCCACTGCTGCTGTAACCATCCTTGTCACCTGCTTGGCCCTGTGAGCCTCCAGCAGGAGAGTACTGCTGTTGCTGGTACTGTTCTCGCTGTCTCGGGTTGCTGCACTGAGAGTAGGAGAGCTGATGTTGAAGGTGAGACTGGCTGCGGTGCATCCGCGGCTTATCGACGCCAATTTTGAGCTCGCATGGCCGAGACAAAGGTGCGTTACTGCTGCCGTGGTCATTCTGGTAGAGCGTGTTGACGTGGTCACTGTGATAGTGCTTGGCACTACTGGAAACTTTGACCAGAGAGTGGATGACGATAATCAACAGGATCAGGATCCCTGACGAGAGCACGCAGGCACAGGCTATCCCCGTCTCCACCTCAAATATTAGGAGCATGAAGATAGACATTGCTGTGACGGAACAGAGAGGACAGGAAGAAAATCTCATGATTCATATACACAAAATTACTACATTTTTCCTCTTTTAAGCAAAAACGCCAATCTGTAGTGTGTTGATTGTCAAAGTGGTAATTTTCTACTTAAATCTCAATCTTACAGGTCAAATTTCTTTCGAGTTAGGAATTACAAAAATGTGTTTCGTTTTCTAGGTTAGTAATATAAAGGCCAATTGTTCTCATCTGAGTTGCCCCCTGTTTGTCTGCAGGAAAAGGACCACAGACTCTGGCGTGCCCAAGGAAGGGGGAGAAAAGCACAGCTCTGGGATGTGACGTGGCTTCCTGAGCTGGTGGTGTTGCTTTCTAAGTCCCTTGCTCTGCTACTTCATGACTGTGGGGGTCATAAGGACGACACCTTCCTCTTCACAATGGAGCAACCGCCTCCACTGACCCCATAGTGCAAGCCACTCAGTGGAACAGAGCACCAAGGCGCTGCCAGGTTCGGCATTAAAAACACTTAAGTCATGGACGCTGCTCAAAGAATGCATTGTTCTCTTCAGCTCACTGGACGGAACAGAAAGAAAGCAGCAGTTCTGTTCCTGCCTCTGCTGCTGCAAAGCCACTGCAGTGCCAGTGTTTTGGATCATAGTTTTCAGGGGGGTTTCATTTTGTTGTCAAAGGCTACAGATCTAAAAAGTACCCTGCATAAAGATTATAAAAACTACATACACAAAGGAAAACCTGGCTATAACTCATGTTTTATAATATACCTTCATGCCAGATTGGCCAAAATGTTCTTCAAGAGAGAATTTCAACAAGCAAATCGCATTAGTCACTTTTCTCTTGTTACCTGCCAAGTAGACGGAAACCCCCATGCAGAACAGTCCCACAGCCACATGTCGGACAGCTCTGCTATCCAGAAGAAACCAGTCTGCTCTGTTGAAGGAAAAGACATATGTTGAGTCTCATAGCTCAGATGCAGTTATACTGTTAAACTTTTCTGTTTTTTTTTTTTTTATTAAAACATAAAGACTGTTTTATTGCAGCAAAATTTATTTTGTGCATTTTTTCTCTCTCTATACACAGTCAAACTTTTCTCTTTGTTATGCACATTTTCTTGGAATGTCCCCTCTGTCAGTGGAGGGGTCGTGGGGCACGCTGTTGGATTTGTAAACTGACGTGGGAAAGAGCTGACCAGAGGCCGTGCACTGGGTGCATAATGAGAGGAAGGCCATTGTTTAGATGGGAATCGTGGGGCTTTTGAGGTGGGGGTAGACTAACAACACTGCAGTGTGGGCCTCTGCACTCTGACACATAGAGGCTTTTATTGCCTCTGAAACCATGTTTTCTTTTAATGAAACTTAATACAGTTGGATTGATCAACCGGGATCAAGTCTGCGCTTGACAGAGAACAATCAGAGAAGGAGGGGGACACTCGGACTAAACAGATTAAAATGGCATTTTCCACTTAATGCAAGTGTTGTACACCTGTCATGTGACCAGAAAGGAGGCGCACATATAGGAACAAGTGTTTGGCTCTATGATATATTCAAAGCTCTCCACTACATCTGAGTAAATGAAATCAACACTGCCTGTAAATAGTTGAAGGGAAATTAAACAGTTGCCATCATTGTAACAAGTAAACATTCACAACATAATGGGAAATTATATTCAGCTTTTAGTTTCTAATTAATAGTTTTAATAGGACTGGTGTGTCCATGTTTCTGCAGAGTTACAGTCTGGATAAATCGCAGTGTAAAGAATAAAGGGAAGTGGCTGCCATGGCTGCAGGTGCTTTTCCAACAGGTGGCAGAAGGGTAAATACCTCTCGGTGTCCTGCTCTCCCCTGCAGACCTCTGTGGAGAGGTAGGTGTGGAGGAGACACACCGCCACGCAGCTGAGGTGGAGGGTGAGGGCCAGGGCGCACAGCACCGTGGAGACCGGCAGCAGCGCGGCCCACACCGGGGCCGGGATGACCGAGGCGGGGGGCGACTCCCTCACCGCCGCCTGCTGAGACTGGATGTGGAACAGCAGAGTGACCGACAACACGGACATGATGGCCGACAGGATCCCCAGTAAGGACAGGACCAGCAGAGACCGCTGGCTGTACACGTGCGTCATCCTTGTATTTCCCCCAAGAATAAAAACTTTTTCTTCCGGTCCGAGAAGTTTAAAAAATAAAATACATAAATAAAAACTTCCCGGCGGTGGTGAACGTTCCCGCAGCGCGCTGTCACCGGCTCGAACCCGGGCTCGTGTCCTGTCAGCGCCAACCGTTCCCTCCGTTTGCGCCTCGCTGCCCCGTCTGCACATGTGATGCGCTTAAAACCCGCAGATTAAAAAGTTCGCAACAACAGTAGTGGAGTGTGGGTTTTTTTCTCCCTCGCCTTCTGGATCCTTGGGAACAATGCGCAGCAGCCAGACACACAACTCTCACACACTGAACACACACACACTGAACACACACACTACCTCAACAAAACGTGCACTTAAATGCATTGTTGTTGTTGTTGTTTTTTGTTTTTTAACATCAAAGTAAATAAATGAAATTAGCAGCACTATAATGTAAAGAGTCTCCTTTTAAGAAATAAAAACACAATTTATATTCATACTGTGCATATTTCTATAGAATAACCTGAGAGTGTGTTTTTCAGATTAGCCTGTACTTCTCATGCTGTGATGATGGCTGTTGTCCTCATACAGTGATTAGAGGACTGATCATCATGACCACTGACAGGTGAAGTGAATAACACTGATTATCTCCTCATCATGGCACCTGTCAGTGGGTGGGATGTATCTCCTCACACCGGTCAGGTGACCCCGGTGCTGACCCCGGTGCTGACCCCTGTGCCCACGCTCTGTTCAGCAGGCTGGGATTCGATAATACTAAGTGGGGGTCAAATATGCAATAACAATTCAAACGTGTGGAAAAGGGGAAGTGGGATGCCAGCAAACATGCAGCAGCAGAAACTAAACTCCATTTTTTTGTGGAATATGCCTTTAATCTCGCTGCGACTGTCAAACAAAACATGCATTTTTGTTCACATTGTAAGTATGTATTAAAATATATTATCTTTGTGGGCCACCGATGTTGAACCACAAACACCTTGGCATCCATAAGGTGTGTGAATGTTGCTGCAGAGGCCCTGTGGCTGTGTTGGAGGTTGGGGGGAGGGGGGGGTGGTTGAGAGGGATAAAGGTGCAACCCGTATTCTGTTGAGATGCAGATAAGGACGCAGCTATTAAGGTACACAATGTGAACAATTGCTCTCACACATGTACGCTGACCATGGAGGCTATTTCTGAATTCGGCAGCCTCACCGCACGCTCTAAAAGGGTCGCGGCTGATCTTGTCGAAAGCAGAAGTGAGAAGTTTCAGGAAAAAGAAAAAAAAAATGGACTTGACACGGAAAGTTTCTCAAAGGCACTTTGCAGTTTCTACCTCATGGCTCTTTCCCCTGTTTGTGATATTTAACATCCATGGGTCTCTGGCCTGATGGACTCACAGTGTTTACAGTACATCTCCATATCAGTGCATGAACGCCACACTGAGGAAACTGTGGTTCTGTCTTAGCGACAGGTGATTAAACTGGTTGTATTTACATCAGGGGCTTTGCAGTATCCTCCGTCCGCCCATGCAGATGAATCCTTGAGGAAAAGTCGGCGGCGGTCTGCAGGGATGTTACTAACTATTGCATCAGATTCACAGTCTGAGATTCCTCCCGGGATCACAAATTGTGTGTGTTTGTGCGTCCGTAGCCCAGCGAGTCTGTGTCTGCGTGCTGATATATTTGTCAGCGTGTTGGGGAGAGAGAAATAGAGTTGTTGTCCATACTTCAACAGATGATCGCTGCCTAATAACTGTCCCTGTATTATTTATAGGGGCACATCTTGTCACGGCCCCAAAATAGTCAATAATACAGCTCATTCAGTTATTACCTCTAAATATATCTTTGAAGCTCATGGCAGAAGGTCTGCTCCCCATCAGTGTCTTAACTTTGAGTTTGAAATTTTTTGTGCGTTCACATATGGATGGACTGTTCGTATGTATGCACAAAAGAATATTATAAAAAAATACATAAATAATAATAATAATAATAAATAAATACATTAAAAAAGCTCTGGTTTGCATGTAAACATACTCATGGTGTAAAGGGTGATGCAATGGCCCTGATGGGTTTGTTCAGTTTACGCTACATGTTTGTTGTTGTTGTTGTTAAGTCGCATTATAAGCTGTTGTTGGTCATTGTCGTAATAAGGTCAGCTGGACTCAGTTCATTCAGCAGAATTTAACCGTGATGTAAAGGGGCATTTGTGACCTGATCATTTACAGAGTCACCAAACATGTGGATGTTTGACACATAATTAATCTGTAGGGATCGGGTGAATTGCCAAAGGACAAACGACTGTGGGTCTCGAACATCCCTCTCATAGCTAAAATATGGACTCCACAACTTATTTAAAAACCTATCATGTACAATCAAATGACAGTAACTTAGACAGTAGATTCTTCTGGGAAACTTTTTTAAAAAAAAGGCTGCAATAATTTTTTTGCAGCCTTATTAAACTATCAATTAACATGGGAATTCTGGATTTAAAAAAAAACAAATATTATGGCAAAAAAGACCATTAAATCATTCTGCACCCCTGCATATCAAGGTATTTGTTATGTAGTCTTTTCACAGTGGATGGCTCCTTAGGGCAGTGGTTTCCATCGGAGATGTCTGGACCTCTGCAACGTTGTGATATTTATCCATATATGTCTTTAACCGTTTGATTCCGCACTCACTGACTGAACTGAACTTTGCATATTTTTACACAGTTGTGCCCGGAAAGGGGAAACTCAACTCTCTCAGCCCACGAAGCATGTGACGACAACTCACATGTAGACACTGGTTTGCAGTTTGTGGTGGAGCATCGCCATCAGTTAAGAGAAAACCAAAATAAAAGTATAGATATATACATCAATGGTGAGATCATGGAGAGACGATCTGATGGTCATCAGACCAAAACAGCTGGAAACTATCTCCACCGTCTGGTGACTGTGTTACGTGTATGATGCAATAAATGTGATACAATGAGGATAAAGTGAGATTAAAAACAAGTGGTGCAGCAGTGTGGATGAGTGGTGCGTTTGAGTGGCGGGTGGGAGGCGGAGGAAAGTGTCCAATGGCGCAGCTGAGGGGGCGGGGTGTGGTGATGGGGGGCGGAGGGGGGGTGTGGGGGGGGGGAGCAGCAGCTGCCAGCTGTTGGAAAGCAGCGCTCCTCTTGAACCATCAGGTGAATATCTCCACATCACATGGGAGGCGGAGGAAAGTGTCCAATGGCGCAGCTGAGGGGGCGGGGTGTGGTGATTGGGGGGGTGGAGGGGTGGGGGGGCGGCAGCTGCCAGCTGTTGGAAAGCAGCGCTCCTCTTGAACCATCAGGTGAATATCTCCACATCACAGCACGAGGCTGCTCTCCCTCCCGTGAAGACATCTACCTGTGCTTCTGCCACCACCACCGCCTCTTCCCGTTTGATCGAGTGGCTGAAACCCAGACGTGATCGAGGAGCAGGTGAGATCAGATCCCCGGATGCATATTATCTTTTTATTACTTCAAAAAAAAAAAGAAAAGAAAAAAGAAGAAGAAAAAGTTTCTCCGGTTTTACCGAGTGGTCAAAATCCCCGACACAGCTGTGCGTAAAGTAGCTACCTGTTGCTGCTGCCGCGTCAGTGAACGCAGCACGGATGAGACTATATTAGACAGGGATGCTTGGTAACTAGGGGACAGAGATGGCTATTCTTAAACTGTCTGTTTTGAATGACGTCAGGGATTTGTTGGGACTAATTACCCAAATATTACCCACAAATATTTTACAAGCTTTTTCATTTTTCATTTTTCATCTTTGTCTCGCAGTTACAAATTTGTCCACACTTAGTTGCTTATAGTAAGTGAAATCTCCCAAGTGTGTTTTATTGTTTATTATTATTCATGATAGATAGATAGACAGATAGATAGATAGATAGATAGATAGATAGATAGATAGATAGATAGATAGATAGATAGATAGATAGATAGATAGATAGATAAAAAATGTTAAGGCAATTTAATTATGGCCCGTTAAAATTAGACAAATATGTCTAATGATCGCACAAACCTCGTGACCCTAAAGACGGGCCACATACGGACACGTTCCTATGCTGTAACACAATAATGTTACATAATAACATTATTGTGTTAATAATGACATCTATACGTTAAAACGTTCAGGTAAACGCTGAAACGTTTGTTGTGTAACTTAATTTGTCTTGTGTGTATTGATTCATGCAAATGTGGCTCAAGTCTATTTTTGGAGGCAGTTTTGTTTCTGGTTTTACATTTTGCCCCTTTAACGCGTGAGCATGACAAAAACAGTGAAAACGGGACACAGCGCTACCACTGCGAGTGTTTTTAAACTGAGAAAAACATATATATAGATATAGATAACATATATAGATAACATTTTGCTATATATGACACCATGTCTTTGCCACCACTGAACGACGTTTTTGCTTCTGGCACATGTTTACCAGGTCTTTTGCACATATACAAACCATCATGCTCTGAATGACTCACGGAAAGAAAACCGTCAAAGCAGAACCCCCAATACTCTTACCACTGCCCTACTTCTTTCCCATAGTCATTCATGCACACAGTTCACTGAAGCAAGAAAAAAAAATCAAGTGCAATGTATCATGTGTCATCACAACAGCTGATTCAACCTAAAAGATGTTTGTCGTTAATTAGACAAACGAGCGTCCATGTTTTCCACTGTCTGGCCTCTGGGAAGGTGTCTGACAAAGATGCTGTCTTTCCCAGTAGAAGAGACAGGACTCAAGGGCAAGAGTGTGTGTGTGTGTGTGTGTGTGTGTGTGTGTGTGTGTCTCTTTCTGTGTGTGTGTGTGCACCAAGACGGTGCGCGCATGTTGTTGCCGTTCATATCTTTTCATACTGGGACTATGCCGAAATGTGTACAAGTTTTGTTTTTATAAAGAAAAGAAAAAATGAGATTTTTCATTTCATGTACACATTTTCTCAAGAGGTGAAAGGTCACGGGCAGTGGATGGTTCGAGTGCTGGTGCGTTCTCAGATGTCGTATGGGAAAACGTCCAGAATTGGCTGACGTGTGAGGCACTGACAGGCTTTTCCTGCCTGTATCGGCCTATAGGCTCTTTGACAAACCACATCGGGGTCTATAGAAAAGCTCCACACTGGATGTGTGTGTATGTTTATCTACAGATTTGTGCGTTCAGAAGGAGCTGGCCGTCGTCGTTTGGTTGTATCTGAGAGGAGAGGAACCTGGTGGAGATAAAGATCTTTCTGCCTGGTTTAGAACACATACGTTCCACTTCCCTCTCCTCTCGCCATCGATGTGCATCGATAAGATTTGAAATTCTCTCACTTCTAGAAAAAAAGAGAAAAAAAAGCAGTGACTTGACCTGCTGTGTGTTCAGATGTGTGTTTTCTCAGAGCTGGTTTTGTCTGCGGTGTGGTCAGCGAGACCGGACGACCACGATGGGTTGGCCTGCAGACGTGTGTCTTGTCTCTGCAGAGTAGATACTGCAGGGCTTTATAAGGTAATAATGAGGGCAAGAGGTGGATTCCTCCACAAATGCCCCAGATGCCTGTGTGCCAAGCTTATGTTGAGGGGCAGCGGGCACTTTTAGGGGTCGTGGGAAACGCGGGGCGCCATATCCGCTCAGGAACTAAATATAGTGGAGTCCAACATGTAGCTTCAAGGGGGAAAACCAGCGAAGACTCCTTGGGGTTTTGGACGAGTACTGTATGGTAAGGTCAGAGGAGTCAGACCTCCACGCAATGAAGCGAAAGTAAAACTGTAACTCCTATAACTACAGTTTTCTATTATTATTTATATATTATATAATACTTTTTGTTATTTGGCGCTGTATGGGCACTGCAGCAGAGTGACATCATCACTTTTATATATCATATAGGCCCGGCTCTGTATGTATATATCATATAAGCCCAGCTCTACATGTATATATCATATAGGCCCGGCTCTGTATGTATATATCATATAGACCTGGCTGTGTATGTATGTATCATATAGGCTCGGGTCTGTATGTATGTATCATATAGGCTCGGGTCTGTATGTATATATCATATAGGCTCGGGTCTGTATGTATATATCATATAGGCTCGGGTCTGTATGTATGTATCATATAGGCTCGGGTCTGTATGTATGTATCATATAGACTCAGGTCTGTATGGTCCTGCAGCAGCAAGAAGATCAGACAGGCGGCGAGTGGGCCTTTTAGAAATGGACATTCTCAGGCGAGCCACAGTCCGTGCACATCTCTCCCTCCTGCTGCTCCAGAACCCGGGCCTCTCTTCTGACCTGGCTGTTCATGAGAGAGGAGTGGGCGGCTGAGCAGCATCAGGCATCTTTCGAAAAAACTCACCGTTTCCCTTCTCCTGTCTGCTTTCAGCCGCTGCCTGTTGGACCTTTAAAAGGAGCCATCGACTGTATTTATAACCCTGTCTCCTGGGGCAGCGCGGTGCAGCCGAGCACCACGCTGCTGGCCCTGGGGTAACCCAGACAGTGGGTGTGTTAGACTGTGTCGACTGCTGGCTCGGCAAGGGCCGCTCTAAGATTAGACCGCATCGCCTCATGGTGGTAAAAATAAACACCCTACCCTGAACCAAGGGGGAAGGGACTGGAGTCACTAAACCCAAAAGCATGACATTTTCCCATACATATCCCAGATATGAACTGATAACAAGTAGGAATCAGTGAATGTGGAAACGTAGCATTAAAAAGGAGATTTATTGACATTTATTCATGCTAACGTGAATGAGAAACATTTACCACTTCTTATGAAGACGTGTTGCCCCCTGGTGCTATAACGCTGTGTTCTGTTGTGTTACAGGTGTCAGAGTCACAGACGACTGGAAAAAAAAGATGGGGAGGAAGAAAATACAGATTTCTCGTATACTGGACCAGAGAAATAGACAGGTGTGTGTACATGCAATTCATTTATATTAACGCATACACAAATCCTAACCGCGGACAAAAGTGACATTTGTGTAGTGCAGTTCAGTGAGAAGCAGTTAATCAGCTGTCAATTAGATTGTTGGTCTATGGCATTTAGGCTGTGGGGGTGTGATTGAATGATTTTCATTTTTTTCTTCATCTAGATAAAATAAGTGTGTAAGATCGATATCGTAATGCTGCATGAGGAAATATCACAATGCGACTCCTGAAATGATGAGTGACAGCAGTTGGATGGTGGCTCGATTGAATAAAAATTGTACCATGCTGGTCTTATTTTCTTATTTGCACACTGATTAGAGGGAAATTGGTGTAAATGCAACTCTGGGCGACTGTGAGAGTTAAGAGTTTTGGAAAGTTAAAGTTGTTTTGCCAGAAGGACAGAGAGGAAACAATACCCCATAAGCTGTGAATTTAATAAAACCCGAATCACTGTGGACATCAAGGAAAATGTATTAAACCGTGTTCGGGGTCCTGGAAAATACATTTTGTTTCTCATATCTGATGTTTGTGACTGAATGGTTTTTGGCGATAAGGCTTTTCTCGCTTTGTTTGTTTTGTTTTGGGATTTTTCTCTTATCTGAACTCGGGGTGGACGGTGTTATTTGCTGCGTAGACTATAGAGATCTTATGCAATATGAGTACACTTGACTGTCAACAGTTGGATGTGATCGTTTTTTTTTTTTGATAAGTATTTTTTATTTTCATTTGCGATTTTATAACTCCACTTTGATCAGAATCATCAATCTGATACTATCACAAATGATTATGTGGTTGTGATGTTCTATTATTATTATTATTGTTGTTGTTGTTGTTGTTGTTATCATTATTATTATTATTATTATTATTATTATTAGTAGTAGTAGTAGTAGTAGTAGTAGTACTATATTGTTATCATTATTATTATTATTATTATTATTATACCACAGGTGACTTTCACTAAGCGCAAGTTTGGTCTGATGAAGAAGGCGTATGAGCTGAGCGTGCTGTGTGACTGCGAGATCGCCCTCATCATTTTCAACAGCACAAACCGCCTGTTCCAGTACGCCAGCACCGACATGGACAAGGTGCTGCTCAAGTACACCGAGTACAGCGAGCCGCACGAGAGTCGCACCAACACAGATATACTGGAGGTACTGACCTGGCTGCGATTAGTTTAGTACAAAAATAAATTTACATTATTGTTTGTTTGTTTTTTAAATTGTGATGTAATGATGGTGGGCGTGCACGCTCTGTTCTGCCTCAGACCCTGCGTAAGAAAGGCCTGGGCCTTGAGGGCTCAGAGCTGGACAGCGAGGAGAGCATGCAGGTGGCTGCAGAAAAATGTCCCCTCAGCGACGGCATGGACCTGTCTTTGGCACGCCAGCGCTTCTATGTCAGTCCACACGCACACTTCTGCTGTCGCACGTTCACATACACATACACGAGCATATAACACGATGACCTAAAGCTAAAAAATGAGGAAGTTATTTACCTTACTGTGAAATTACACTGGTGATGCTAACTCAAACGTACAAATGAAAAGAAAAAAGAAACATTCCGTGTAAATGTGCATTTTCTTGTTTGTGACTTTGATTTTGTATATTTGACTTCAGGCTCCATCACTGCTCTCACCAGAGGCCCAGTTCCTGGTTTCTGCAGCCTGTGAAAACAGCTTCACCAACTCCATTGGATCCAACATGGCATCTCACAGACCCCCGGCCTTTAAGCCTATCAGCTCCAGGCCCGCCTCTGCCGGCCCTGCTGCACCACAGACGCACCCCACGTTCATGTCTCCACACTCAGGTGAGTCTGCCCTGACCTGACCGCTCCTGGGAGACTTTACGCTGAGTCGGCAACTGTTGTTCTACAGAACGCTCACGTTTCATGTTTGTTAACACTGAGTCCAGCTTCTGCATTCAGCTGCGTGCAAAGTGCAGTGTGTGAACATCCATTCACACTCTCCCAGCCTTTTAGCTGTAAAACTCACATGTACCGTCGAACGTCTCTGCAGCTGGCCGCGATCGCACAGGAAGTGTGTGCATGAGTCTATGTGTGATTGTGTGTGTGTGTGTGTGTGTGTGCGTGCACTAATCCACACATGCGTTTGGCCTGTTTTGTGAAACTTGCCCTCCACCAGCGGAACCGTGGCTGTAACCAGTCCTGTGGTTTCTCTACAGAATGTGTAACACCTGTCAGTCATGTTCACTCTCTGCTTCTGTCTTCAGCCACGTCGATGATGTAACTGACATCTATGTTGCTTTTTTAATGTATAAATAATATAACTATAACTTATATTTACCAATTTATATTTACCAAGGACAGCTCCTAAGATCAAACCAAAAAAAAAGTAAGGTTTGTATCAGAGTTGCAGGCACAAACGGAAGGAGGTTTAAAAAAAAAAGAAAAGAAAAGTGATTCTCCTGCGAATGAAACACACTCACATCTCTTTTCACTTCCCGCTCCTTTCTTTCGCTGCGTAGGTCCTGGCAACCTGAACCGAGCCGTGGACATGAAAAGCCCCCTGAACTCTCTGAGTGTGGCCGGCGAGAACCAGCGGGGGGAGCCCACCGCGGGCGCCACGCGTGTGAACCACAGCTCTGCTGTAAGGAGCTGCTACTAATTACTGACTCATTAGTCGTCGTTGTAAAAAGTCATACAGCATGTATTCAGTGATGTCTGGATATTTTCGTTATGAATGTTTCTCACTGTTTGTCCATCAGAGGGGGCTTTTGTACCAGGGCCTGCACAGCGGCACCTCCATGGTGGCCATGGGCAAGACGGGTCTGCTGGGCCACGGTCTGGGAGGTTATGGCCTCCCCTCCCCTGTGACCCCCGGTACGTCTGCAAAAGAAATGAGATTTTAAAGGAGCAGTTTGACCTCTTTTCCTGGAAAACAACATTACCTCTGTCCAGAGGTTTAAAAAAAAAAACCATCCCATGTTAGAACCCGTAAAGAACACAAATTAAGAGGCTAAATCTAATCGAGCTGGTTCCCCTTGTGTTCAGGTCTTAATGCTAAACTAAGCTAATCCATAATCCATAATCCATACTCATATTTACAGTATCATACAGACAAGAAAGTCGTATTTATATTCTTGTTTAACGCTCCAAAAGAAAGCTAATTTATTTTTCAATATGGTCAAAAATGTTTATTCAAGCTAGTATATTTTTATTTGCTGTTAAATACATCTTTCCCTCCCAGTTCTTATAAAATAAAATGATATTTATTTATGTATTTTTTTTTTAAAGACTACAGCCAACCTGGTTTTTATCAGTCTGTTAGTCTACAACGAGGAGCAGTAAACCTCTGGCAAGCGGCCTCTCAGCCGCCTCAGGAGCCCCATGGGCCTCATGTAAACCCAGGGTAAGCATATTAATGTGTAATATGGTTCTACTGTGAGGAGACAATATGGGGTCATCAATCAGGGAGTTACATCTACACACTGTTCCTGGCTCTTACAGCGTTTTTATTCACTGGCGCTGAGCATTATTTCCATTAATATGATTTCAACAGGCACAAAACAGCACTGATCATGTTATGTGTTTGATGCGTTCGTAAAAATATGGCAGTCTTCTGCCCAATGAGACCATGTACACTATATATATATATATATATATATATATATATACACACACACACACACACACACACACACACACACACACACACACACAGTCAACCTATACGAAAACACAATCTATGTACAAAAATCAATAAATTTGTCTTGAGAAATTGAGCAAAACAAAAATACAATGAACAAAATAAAGAGAGAGAAAATAAATTAAATCATAACAAGAAATTGATGAAAAAGAAACTGATAAATGATAAACAAAAAATGTAAATTATGCACACAAAGGTTGTGTTGTTGAAAGCTGTGTGAGTGTGGCTGTGTGAAAGTGATGCATTCATGGGTTTATAAGGTCATTTGCTGTTTGTCTTTTCTCCTGTTGTTTCCAGGATGACCAGCGGAGGGTGCTCCTTCCCTTCGCAGTGTTGCTCCTCAACCTCTCCACATTTGCCCTCCCTCAACCTCAACATCAAATCGGAGCGCAGCTCCCCGGAGCACATGTCCTCACCCACCTCCCCTCCTCTGCGCCACCTCAGGCAGCACTCTCCAATGAGCGACCTCGATTCGGCCGGCCATACCCCTCCAGCGTCCCGGCCGGCCAATGAGACGAAGGAATTTCCCAAAGACGGATACCAACAAGATGGGAAGGAAGGAGGTCAGCCAGTCAGGCAGGTAGAGATGAGTGGCAGCTGGCAGAGATAGTCCTCTGTGGCAGCATCACCGTCATATCCTTATCCTTATCTTCCTTCAAACCAGTTACAGCTCTGTTACACACACACACACACACACACACACACACACAGATGAGGTCAATAGGTCCCCATCATCCCAGAGAGGAATCCCTCTCTTTGTCTCATCACACAGAGCTGGTCTCTCCTGGCCAAAATCTTTCCATGTATCACCAGATTGATCCCATCAGGGTCATGCATACAGACATTTTGCTTTTTTTTTTTTTTTTTTTTTTTAATTTAGTTACGGTTTTATTATCTGTGTGGACTTAATGTAACCCCCCCCCAAAAAAAAAAAACTTTAAAAGAAGTGCATTCATTTCGCTCTGCGACTTTGTTTGAGTTAGCTACGACAGCACACTGGGACCAAGCAGATTTCTCCCGACGTGTAAAAACGTGTCTCCGTCCACATCGCAGTGCGACGGACCTAAATATCTTTTTAATTGACACCAGTCAGAAAGAACACGGCTCTGTAAACAGTAAAGTTTGACATCTGTGAAACCCTTTAAATGCATGGGCATCAGTGGACCGGCTGATTTAAGTTGCATGATTGTCTGGGAGACTCTGTTATGGATAAGCTAAATGTTACTCACATTATTCCGACGAATCATTTTAAATTTGTCAATAATGATGTCGATAAAGACCAAAAATATATGCACTGCAATCAAATACGGCAACACCCAAAGATGTATGTGTGTATTGTAGCAGGTATCTGGAGCAATAAAATTATGACATTTTTCTGAAGGGCTTAATTTAATAAGTGTGTATTGACATTTAAAAAGACCTGAGACAAAGTGTATTGAAAGAGTCAAATTATTCATAGAATATTTTTTTAAAAAACGCAAAATGCAGTTTTTTAATTGATGCATCTTTTGTTTCATTCTACGTGTCGGTTTACTTGCACTGTATTTTTGTGCGTTGGGCCTCTGCGCGTTTAAACTCAGCATATTTTATTGACAAAACTATTTTATTTATGCCAGTTGTCCACAAGGGGTCACCTTCTTTAACAACATTCTGATTTGAATGAGTAGTACACAGAGCAGGAAAGACCAGTTTGAACTATTATGAATAATTGTCCAGTGAATCTGTATAAACAGCAGTTCACTCTGACGACATTTATTACATCCTGAGAAATTCTGCAGAGATTCAGTCAAACAGCTGATGGACACAACGTCAAGTGCTGCAGTGGAAGTAGCTGTTTGTATTTTTGTTGCAATTTGCAATTTGTGGACAATTATCAGCATGAAAACGCAACTTATCAGTATTCTGATGTTTAGGTTTGAGTTTTCATGTTTGCTGAATGCTTCACTAACAGAACAGAGACAGACGTTTTTATGTGACATTTGTGGTGATTCCTTTTAAATAATAAAAAAAATGGTTTGATTTATATGTTTGGTTGGGTCTGATGTTTTTTCCCCATTTCTACAGAGGGCGTTTAGTTTATTATCTTTCTTTTTAAGGGAAGAAAAAAATGTGATTCAGATTTTTTTTTAATGTGCCTTCGGTCCAAAGACAGATAAAATGCCCTCTGTTGTGTAGCTATCAAGCTTTCATGTGTGCGTTTGTTTAGTCTTATTCAACTTGGATCCATCTTTTGAACACAGACACACGCACACACACATTCCCTCATTATCATGTCTGGCCCCTGTCAGGCATCTCGCCATGCAGCCGACAAACGAGAGGAACAAGAATGGATCACTTAAAAGCCTGAAGACCTTTGTTTCTTTACACACACAAAATAAATTCTGATACTAGTCCTATACAGCAGTTCCCTTCCTTTCCATTTCAACTAACACAGAGTGGAGCCCCGGCCCATCTCCTTCATCTCTCCTCCCTAAATGAAAGAGACTCTCACTGGGGTCATGTCTGGTCGGCTCCCCTGGGACAAGGCTGGGCCCAGTCTGTAGGGCATGTCTGGGTCCTGTAAACACACACGCAGACTGGTCTCTATGGCAACCACAGTCAGACATGGCTGCCTAACTTGGCCTCCAGCGCAGAGGCACATAATTAATGTGATTATATAGATATGTCAACCCTGTCGCCTTTCACTTCATTAGGCCGAATTCTCGCACAGACCGGTCAGATCGGAACACAGCTCCACTGGTCATGGCAGGTGAGGATGCTACTCACTGAACAATGCAAAAAGAAACACTACAGTACCTCTACAGAAGCTTTACATCCTGATCCTTATTCTCAGACATCCGTTTTACAATAAACAATATAAGGTATAAAGGGGCCAACACTGCCCCAGAGCAACACAGCTCCTGGGATCATTAAGGCACTCGAACCCCCTCCACCACAATAAGGTGATGGTCCACGTAAGGGAGACCATCACCATTCTATGAAATCATGTCATCAAAATAAAAAAAAGTTTATACAGATGTGTGTGTGTGGAAGCTTGGCGGCAGGAATATTTTTCTTTACATTGACTTCAGGGATACCAGGTTCATAGTAATTAACAGTGATTAAAGAATGATCTTCTCAGGAGGTCAGAGTTCAAGACACAGCACTGTGGCGAGACACTATTGTCATGCATGAAGTCTTTTTTCAATTGGAGCATCGATTGTGAAAGGAAATGCTTTATGTGTTGATATCTCCCACGCTCCATTGTCGAGGGCAGAATTAAGTGGGAAAATTGAAATGACATTTTTTTTATTAAGCCACACGGTCAAAACCAAACTGTTTAGGTTACAGCTAAGAGACTGCACACCATGCACTCAAAACAAATCTAAAAAAAGTGGGAAACATTTTCATATGAACTTCGCGGTACAATGATTTCAGAGCATTCATTTCAAATATGTATGTGAAGATAAAAACTCACAAAACCAAACTGTGCCACAAACTGAAAAAAAAATGTACAGAGTCACAGTGTCTGTATCATTTCTAAATAAAAAAAGTTCATTGAGGCAATGACTCATAAATAAATAAATACAACACACTAATGCAAAACTGATTTAAAGTACATTTTGGTTAGCCCTGCTCTGCATGTGTATAACTGACAAATAAAAACAGCAAAACCTAAAAGCACATTTAGTTAATACTTTTTAGCTGCAGAGACTTTCACTGCAGCGAAAACATTGCAAGTGAATAGTGTTTACATTTTTTAAGTACGACAGATGAGTTTGGAGTGATATAGGTTAGGTTAGGTTAGGTTAGGTTAGGTTAGGTTAGGTTAGGTTAGGGTAAGGTAAGGGTAGGGTAAGGGTAGGGTTAGGGTAGGGTTAGGGTAAGTGTTAGGTTCTACTGTTTCTAAATAAGCATGAACAGGAAAAGACATTTTAAAAGGGATTCAAAATCAATGAATTTCCAGGCACTTAGGAATTCTGAAGGAAACTCGCATATCTTGGCAAATACACAGCCTCGACTACAATTCTGATTGAATCACGTTCAGCTGTGTTTTATTCAATCGGATTGCAGCTGAGCTTCACCATTTCATCACAACCGAAAACATTAAAGCAAAAAAAGCATAAAAGAAAGTTAGCACTCTTGAATCGGTTCCTCAAGGGAGATAAAACGTCCCTCACAAAAATAAAGTGTCTTATTTACACTTGGATAAATACTAACACCAAACCTGGTGCCGTTAAATATCTCATATGCAGCATTGTGTGTTCTAGTAAGAACAAGTCAGGAAACACTGGCATAGATGCATCGGAAAAGTTGAATAAATATTCTGCTGAAGTAGCATGAAGATGATCTGGGATGCAAAGCAAGGTCAGTGGATTTGCAAGCTGTCTTTGGCCTTGACTTGGGTTTCCTGGTATCACCAAAATTTACTTGGAAGAAATCACCATGGCAAAAAAAGGCTGCATGGCTTATAACAGATCATGGCTAAGATCTAAGTTTGATGATGGCAATAAGGTAATAATGGCTACTGAGTACTCATTGGTCAGAACAACATGCTGACAGGTGTTGCAGGTGATGTGATCCAATAACACGATGGTCTCAGTTTACATTAACCTTTGCTATCACAACATTAAAATGTGTGTATCATACTGGTTGTGTCTGATTTGTGTATAATTCACTTCACTGAGTATCACTTATTGCAAAGACAACATTTTCCCACAGTTATTTTAACGCTGCATGTCAGATATATCAAGCTCATAGCCGACCAGTAAAATCCAAAAGGGGAACTGACCCAATTGTTCTTCAGCAAGATTCCAGTTTTCTACGACGGTCAGTGTTAGACGCAGTAAAGCCAGGTGACCCAAAGAAAGACCGACTGTCAACTTGCTTCAAAATCCAGGCTCCTACTCTCTCCGTGTATTGGTGTTGCTATTGATACCAGTGGCCACCTGGTCATAACACATAATCAGTGTAACAAGTGAGGCTATATTGCAACAGATCGTGCCCACTTCCACTCTTGCTTAACAAACTTTGATCAGTTCTTCTGTGACAACCTGTTGTGTTTATATGAAATGTCCCACCTCTGCAGCAAGACTCGTTAGGAACAGTACAGTAACAGCTGTTGCATTACAGCTGCAGGTAGAGCAGTGTGGTGCTCTGGTTTCCACAGTTAGTTCTGCATAAGGTACTGATGGAAGTAGATACCAAACAGAGAGGTGATGACCTGGCAGGCAGCCACCCACCAGGTGAGGAAGGCAAAGAAGCCTCGGAAGAAAAGCGGCGTGAGGACAGACCGCAGCGCCGTGAAGGTCGCGGACAGGTGAGCTACCGTGGCCTGGATGTCTTCCTCCATGTCCTCTATCCCCTCTTCATCTTCATCAAGACTGCTGGGCAACACAGGCGCTGCTGTAGGCATCACTAGTGCTGGAGTGACGCTGGGGGTCTCCTCTGCACCGATTCCCCAGGAGAAGTCACCTGTCAGGTCAATTAAGGATCAGTTAGTAAGGACTAGCTTTGGCCTGATGCAGTAGATGTTTACCCCATCTTCAGACATTAGGCTCAGCTAAGACCACTCACAACTAGCTCCATATATAATTAAGAGATGGAAAGAATAGTAAAGCAATGTTTTCTGTGAGCAGTCGTGGTGTGGGTATTTTATACTCACCAAGTGCCTTGAGTGACAATGTGGAGAAGAGGATTAGCAAAGTAGGAACCAGATACTGGAGTGTGACTACGGTCAAATAGCAAAACACACGCGTAACCTGAAAAACAGCACATTAATTTTATACGTTAACAAGCACATTACGAGGCTTTCTATGGGCTGTGAAATCACTGAACTAAAAGGTTGAATGAAAAATTCCACTTAACTAATCAAATATTCAAATTTACCTTTTCACATTCCACATAAAAGATAAATACTGCATCTGACCTTTCTCTGAATGTCAATGGCAGCGATCCTTCCAGCCTCCCTCTTCATTTGCTCCACCCACTTTTGAGCCAGGTTGAGGTAGGCCTGCAGGTGGTAACGAGTTAGCGCTAAGCGCAGCACACACAGTGCCACGATGATCCACAGACGCATGCTGTCAAATACTGCACTGGGCACTCTGCAAGAGATAAACCAATCAGCAAAAGCCAACGTATGACACTGTGGACAACATCATGCATCTCTTAATAGCTCAATAAAGTTTGAAAAAAAAATCTCTTGATAGCTGTTGTGCGAAATCGCAATAAGCAAATAAGCATCTGCACTCACATCGTCACAGACGTCTTCCCCATGGGCGCATTGGCCAGGAAGTCTCTTGCTATGGGTTTCACCCACAGTATCAACACAATGACTGGAGACAGGAAACTCATGTGCATCAGAATCCTGCAGAAAAGACACAGAATATACTAATGCTGATGAATTCATTATTTTGTGAAACACAAACTACATATGTATGAGGTCCTACTGGATTAGAGGTCGGTCTGAGTTCATCTGCACAGCATCGAGATGAGTCTGAGCCAGTCGCAGTCCCGGGAAGGCCAGCAGGGCACCAATGTATGCACAGACAGCAGCAAGACCAAGCTTCACTGTCAGTTTAGTCACTGGGATTCTCAAGTAAAAAAAAAAAACAACAACAATAAGCATGGCTGCATCCAACACAGACTTGTCAGTCTCTTGCTGATAGATACTTACGACCAGTCAGCGTAGCCCTGCTGCCTGGCGAAGATTTCCAAATTGTCAAAGAGGCTGGAAAATCCTGACTCCAGGCCGAACTCCAGGTAGTCCTCACGCACCACCAGCACCAGCATGGCCACAAGCAGAGACAGAAAGCCAAAGGCGAGACACACGGACCGCTCACCACCTTCTTCAGAGCGGAAGTAGTGGCTCATCAGAGTGTGAAGGGTCTTTCTGAATATTGCACATCAAGTATAACAACCACCAGGAAACCACATTACTCACCCGTACTAAGGGTGCATTAGCAATCCATAATAAAAATAGCAATAGTTATTTCTAAATATAACTGTAATGAGTCTGATGAGACATTCATTGGCTTTGCAGTTGAAGGATACAGACAGAAGAGCACAGTCAGAACACACCAGATAGCGCCGATATTGACCTCTTTGGTGGCATCCACCACGCTGTAATAACACTCAGTGAACAGGAAGACGCCCACTGCATAGACTGCAAAATCTACCAGCCACTGGTACTCCAGGAAAAAACGCAGCACTGAAACAAAAACAATTATCAGTATTATAAATTGTTTTGTGCTTAAATATGATATTTGATGCTGGAAAAAATGTATTTTACATGTGTACTGGGCTGCTTGTGCGTCAGCAGCTGAGCCTTAGCGGTGTTTGTACTTGCACAATGTCACCGTGTTGTAGACGGAGAGGTGTTTGATTTACCAAGAGCGTCGATGACGTTGACTGGAGCTTTTTCCAGGTGAAGGTCGATGTCTTTGGGCACAGTGAGAGGCTTGCTCTCCCCGTTCTGTCTCCTGGAAAGAACACAGGGTTATGGCCAAAACAAAATATGATGACATTTTTGCTCAGAAATCCAGCACAGGAATCACAAAGTACAACTCTGCACCTTTACTTTGAATAATAAAGAGATCTTTAGAGTTTTTTTTTAACTCTCCACTGCCTTAGTTTGATGCAACTTTTCTGTCTGGGTCCTGTGATTTCTCCCCAACCCCCACCTGTCTTTCCTGCTCTGTTTGGGCATCTGTTTTCCTGCCAGCGCACACAGCTCTCCTTCTGATGGGTGTTTGAACCGGAACAAACTGGAAGAAACGGCAACCAGGAGTGTGTTAACACTGCACAACACACTATGTTTTCAAATGTATAAACATATACTGTATATACACACTACCGACAAAAAAGTTAGGGATATTCGGCTTCTGGGTGAAATATATGGAAAATGTAAAAAGTTCATGCTACAGCGATATTATATCATGAAATTAGGAGATTTTAGTACAAGCATGCAATGGTAATGTAATATCAAGCACTTTCTTGAAACAAAAGCTAAATAGAACAATCATTCCAAATCCAAATATCCCTAACATTTTGTGAGTAGTGTCTGTATGTGTGTGTGTGCGTATGTATGTATGTATATATATATATAACTTGACTTTCAGAGGTGACACTACCTGCCGTTGCACAGGAGCCAGCGTGCAAATGAGCAGTGTGGGGCCATCTTCTGCATAATGCTGGCAGCCAGCAGGCTGACCACCAGCTGAACCCCCATCAGAGCCTGTCAGAGCAAACAGGAACAGGTTTAAGTCTGAGGTCCATCTGTGTGTGTCAGTAAGCAACGCATCGCACAAGCAGGGGTCACGTCTGCAACTGTGGCAATCTGTCATGACTCTATCATTATATCAAGCACTTTCTTGAAACAAAAGCTAAATAGAACAATCATTCCAAATCCAAATATCCCTAACATTTTGTGAGTAGTGTCTGTATGTGTGTGTGTGTGTGTGTATATATGTATGTATATGTGTGTGTGTGCGTATATATATATACGCACACGCACACGCACACACACACACACACACACATATATATATATATAAGTTGACTTTAAGAGGTGACACTACCTGCCGTTGCACAGGAGCCAGCGTGCAAATGAGCAGTGTGGGGCCATCTTCTGCATAATGCTGGCAGCCAGCAGGCTGACCACCAGCTGAACCCCCATCAGAGCCTGTCAGAGCAAACAGGAACAGGTTTAAGTCTGAGGTCCATCTGTGTGTGTCAGTAAGCAACGCATCGCACAAGCAGGGGTCACGTCTGCAACTGTGGCAATCTGTCATGACTCTATCATTTGTTGACTCAGCACACAGGACACAAGAAAGTTTGAAACAAAGTCGGGTTTTTTTTTTTTTTTACTCCTGTATAAAACGCCAACTCACACATCAAAACAATAAAACAAAGACTAAAAGAGGCAAGATTATTCGCGTGCAATAAACTTAAAACACAGATTGTGTCGAGGCTAAACTTCACCACCTGTCAGGGCTGCTGCGAGCGCGTAGCTTGCTAGCTGCTAGCTTATTAGCATTAGCACGCTAGCTTTCGCTGCAGTGCCGGGCGCGCGAGCAAGAAAATAAAAAAGCGAGCTCGGTTTGCGAATTTTTAGAGCAACACGCTAACGCTGAAGATTACACGCTAATGTGCGAGTGTGTCGCTCACCATTTTCTTTCCAGAAAGACGAGTTTATCTCCGGCAGCTTCCACTTCTCCTGCAGGAGAGTCGCTCTCTGACAGCTGAACCCACAGACACGTGAAAGTGCCCTAATGTCCCGGATGTAGTACTGGAGTCAAACGTTGCATTCAGGTGCTGCGGTAAAGCTCTGTAAATGTATGTGAACTAGCTACATTAACGTGACTAAATCGCTGTACTTTGTTCACATTTTAGTGGTTAGTATTTTATTTTTAAATTTAATTGTGTAAAAGATTGTGTTTCATACCTTTATTCAGCTCCTCGAATTATTATTATAGCTTTTCTTCCTGATTAATTTGACATTTGGATGCAAAGGTCAGGATGAATATTAAAGTGTCAGTAGTTTGATGTAAAAAAATAATAAAACCACACCTGCAGTCAGTTTCACACATTAAAAGTTTATTTAACTAAAATAGGCCTCAGGTTGAATCGGTGGTACGTTTCTAATTTATATGTTAATAGTCGTTGACTTTTATTTAAATACATTTTGATATGCAGGAGTTAAGTTGATTTTCCATTAACACTTTTATGAAGAGGACTACTGTATATGTAAGTTTATGCCATGTACTCCTGGTGTGTAATCACTATTGGCTGTATTATTTATATTTTCTGTTTTAAGGTGGGAGAAGACCTCACCCCTTCCCTGCTTTGATAATTAAAATAATATTTCAATTCACATTTATGTACCGCAATATAACTTATAGAAAAACAAGATATAAATATAATATTTGCATATATATATACTTGTATAGTTTCATTAGAAAGGAACATTTAAACAAATTTAATGAGGGAACCATTACAGCAGTTTCAATTTACCAGCATGATCACACTGCTCATCTCTAATTAAAATGTAAAATAATATCCCACCAAGTTCCTTGTCCCTCCTCAATACTCCTGAACATCCTTCGAATGATAATCTCCACGATTCATGCTTGCACCATCTTGTATCTTAACATTTCCTTGGATGGAAACAAACATTATGCAAATTGTGAGGCTTAAAGTCTCAGCTATGCTTCTCGGTCTCTCTACTTAGCAATTAAAACACATGGACACAAGGGAAGGGCAAAGTCGAGGAGGGTGATGTTGTCATTTACGTGTGCATTACAGCATTATTTTTCTGTTGAGACGGGTGAAAATGAAGAAGTGCGGCAAAAACAGCACAGTTATCTTTGACAAAGTGTTTGCTACAGGAGACGTCTTTGTAATTTGTCAATGCATTAAGATGATCTCATAGCCTAAGTTTATTATAAGCCACAAGGTGTTTGGGGAATAATGGAGTGAAGGACAACAGCTCCGGGTGCAGCGATGCATCCTCAGTGTGTGATGTGCTTGGCCACTCTGGATGAGAATATTTTACACACACATGCGCACACACACACTGTGTACATGCATTATAATGTCAGCTCATCCTCTGTATAAAGGGGGGGCCCATATGCCTCCAACAGTGCACACTGTTTCCAGCAGCATGCCCTCTAAAGATCTTTTACCAAAACCATTCACCGCATTCAAATCTGTGTTTAGCATGTGCCTCCATGTTATTTGGGTGGTCTGCCGAAAGTTTGATTGAATTCCCATTTTCTGCTAATTGGTGGCGCCGCTTCTCCCGAAAGATGTATCTGATCCCTTGCCCTGTGAGTTTGTGCATAAGGGCGTGACAGTTCAATGAGAGCTGTGGATTCAATCAAACGGAGCTTTGTGCGATGGGGCAGCGGCATCTCTGGTGGCCATGTACTCTACGCACCACTGGGCAGGCATCTGTAAACGCAAACCACCAAAGATCAGTTGTTTGTCTCAACATCACGCTGAGGGTGCTGGTTTGATCTTCATGAGGTGGATGATGCAACTCTGTGCTGCACCCTCAATTAGACTGTGAGATTCGGAGCCAGGGAAAATAAGTGATCATGTTTTAATGTTTTCATTTGACTTTTAGAGTAATTACACCTAGAGGTGTAATTAAGGAGCGTGTTTATCCAGCTCCGGCTAATGTTGAAGATGAAATACATGTGTACATACTGTAAAGACTGATAGAAAAGAATATTTAAATATTTTATGACCTCTTCTTTATTCATAACCCAACATTATTTCTTGTATCATCTCACATGGACCAAAATTACCCGCTGGGCTCAAACAGAAGAATTTGCAGAAACGATCCAAACCTTATGTACATTTGCTCGAGCTCGTGAGAAGAAATGTCTGGGTGGAAGAAAAAAAAAAAACTCCTCCATCATTCCCATCTTTGACACAAATGCTAATCCCTCTGCCATGTTAGCCATCTGTAGCTGAAGTGGCGGGGCAGAAATTACTGAGGAAAATGGACACAAATAAAATGCTAATTCACTGGGGTTTACAAGTGGCTGCCCTCCCTCCGCTCAGCTCCGGGGGCCTCCCGGTTCCCACACCACTTCCTTGTGTCTCTCCCAGGGTGCTGCTGGGATGCTGGCGGCTGCTTCTGAGCCCGCAGCGGGGACACAACCAGCCCATTGGCTCGTCTTTGTTTGCCCCCGTGCATGGTATTCATTGCCTGATTTGAATATATGCAAATGTTGCAGTGGTGTCTCGTCAAAGGGAACTCCCCCCCTCCTCCAGTCTCCCTTCATTTTCCCCGCTCTTTTCCTTTTTGTCTCCCTCCCAAATGCTGCCTCCTCCGCGCTGTGGCGGAAAGCGGTGGGAACCAGCTATGGATGGTGTGGTGTGATTTATTTATAGGACTGACTCATGACTGTTAATTATGTGACATATATGTACTGTATATTATAGGGAAGGGACCAGACTCTTTATTGGCTTTATAATGCATGGCATTATTCTCTCAAGTCCAATAGCATGTGCCAATTACACGGCTAGCGAATCCATAATATATTTGCTGAATAATTATTCGCTGTTTTAATTATTGAAGACGAGACGAGAACATCATTTGAATTTTAAACTGTAGGCCAAGTTTCTGCAATAAATGAATAAATCAACCGAAAAGCAAAACAGTAAGAGGAACTTTGGCTTCTTCCTTTGTTCCAGCCTGGATCGTAAAAACCAGCCACTCAGACATGATGCGGAGCGATAACATCCATAAAGTATACGTCTGTATTGCCCTGACGTATACACAAATGAAGCTCAGTGGCTCCACGTCTGCATCTTCACCCTCATCTATTGAAACAGGAGAATCAGCTCGGCCTGATTCTGCATTTAAGCTGTTTCTTTGTCTCTTGCTCAGGCAAACTGTGGCTCTCGACGACATCAATAACTGTGCGCTTATACTGTAACTACACAAACGTTCATGTGTGTGTGTGTGTGTGTGTGTGTGTGTGTTTCTGACCATCGTGCACAGATAGATAAAATATGAGCACAAACAATGAGCGTAATTCACTTAGCATGAAATATTTTACTCAGTCTTCTCTTCCTTTTCTGTTCCCATTGAAAATATGTTTGAACAAATATACATTGACACCAAATTAACAAAATATCACTTATAACACTTTACTGACACTGATTTAAAGCCCATTTCACCTGCATATAAAAACCATCTTTCTCCTTCCCTATTCTTCATCTATCATCTGTGTGGGTCTCGATTTCTACTGAAAGGAAATACATTAAATGACGTCTCCATCATCCTCCTACACGAGAAGAGGAAATTGCTCATATTTTGTCTGCCACAATAAATTGTCACTTATACAAACATTTGACCAGTCCGCAAATCTATAACTTTCAAAACCAATGATTTCGTGTAACGTAAAAGCCCATTTGTTAGACAACAAATACACAATGTTTCAAAATGAGTGTGTTTATTTCATTAGACGTCACAGGTGGGAAATAGTTTCTTACAGATTCTGTGATTTCAGGTGAAACATGGTCTGGTTGGATTCTTTTACTTAGTCATGTGACTTTGTTGTTTTAAAGAATACAGTCCTGTGCATAAAAGTAACTCACTGAGATTTGATAAACTTTCCATTTGAAGCTGCGTGTGTTTCCTCCCCCCGTGTTGTTGCCCTGTGCATCAGTCTGTTTTGAATGACAATCGCGTGTGCTGGCGCTGAGCTTGAACTTGACCGATGGAATTGCCTGGGAAAAGAGGCGCGACTTTGGCCCTTTGCTCCTCTCCTTTATGATGAGGAGGCTGTTAAGACTGATGTCAGCTCTCATTAGCATAAACCTCAGCCTGTTCCCAATTAAACCAGGAAAGCAGTGAGGACAGCAGTCTGTTTGCACATGATGGGGAATGGACCAACATCTCTCGCTCGCTCACGCTCTCCAAGATGGAGCAGAAGTTCGTCAAACGTAAGTTCAACGCTGTTTAACATGGGTGCTTAATTTTAAAGTTTATTTTTAGGACAGAAAACTCATTTGGAATAATTTTTCTTGATTTCGGCACATTTCTTTTTGTTATAAAAAGGTCGTCTTCGTCTTGTTGCAATGAACATAGCAAACTACTGGTTAGACATTTACTGCCTGACCAAACATCTCTGATGTCGCTTGTCAGTCTGGGCTCTCGACTGTCTGCTTCTATATCCCACATGAGTTATGTGACTTATTCCTGATTCCATGTTGACGATTCACTGAGGTGCTGTTCCTTTGAAAGCCTCTATAATAAGACCAGCTGATCCTTTCAGCTGCCAAATAAGTTGTTGACCATCACTATCCGATCCTTGTTTTCAACCTGTTTGCACAGCTTCATGTTACTTTGTTGTGTTTTTGTTAGACATATGGGAGCGTCGCATGTCGTATGAAAGTGATTAACTTAAGACTGTTTAACTAATTGGTTGCAGTTCTGTACATTCCTAAGCATAATGAGAGTGTTTTTCATTGTCGTGAAATAATGCTCCTACAACCACAAAATGCTATTTGCTGCTGAGCAATGCAATGCATGACCGTATTACCGACAACATGGATGAGCCATTGAATTCTTGGATCTATAATGTTACACTAGCGGCCTTAAAATGAGGGAGACAATCAAATTTCAGATTAGCAAGTTCAGAGATTTGTTGCTGCTTTTGCTATGCCGGGAAAAAAAAAGTTCTTTTCTTATAAAAGATAAAATGTTACACTAGTTATGAAGGGATATAGGCTAAAATGATAATTAATATTAATTTGTATAACATTTTGTGAAAATTCAGTAATAGTTCACAATTGTTAATGTTTGCCAAATGAAATAATTTTGGAGGAATTGAAATCTGTAATATCATCACAAAACAACTGATTATAACTAACTGCAGCTATTATGGGTGCTAATTTGTTGGCATGACAGAGGAGGAAGGACAAATATTTGCTCCTGATTGATCTTCATGTGTGACCTCTGACACTTTTATGTCGCCGCATCAGGTCAAGCGTCTTTGAAGAGCAGCCATTACAATTCCCAGAAGTGGCCACTTGAATTGGTCAGTTATTAACAATGGAAGCGCGCAGGGCCCAGTGTGTTCATGCATGATGACATAACAGTCATACACACATTTGACAGAAATGATTTAAGTGGATTGTGAGTGAAGAGAATGTGCGTTTGTGGTGTTTCATTTCAGCTCATTTAAATTATTTTCATTATATTTAGATTTTTGCTTCATTTTAAAGCTGACTAATAATATTAATAATAATAAAAATTAAGAAAATTCACCAAAAAATGCTAATTCCCTAATTTGTTAATTTAAACGTTCGTATAAATGCTGCATGTTTACTTGATAAAGGTGCAAGAAAGAAAGAAAGAAAGAACGAAAGAAAGTCAGATATCTCGGACATAAACAAAAACTTTCATTGTGATGAATTCTTTAACATTTTTAAAACAAGGATCGATGCTATTTGTCCAATAATGATAATATTAGCTTTGATGCTTAATATTTAGCTCATGTCTATTTTTCCTTAAATGCCAAAGTGTATCCCATATTCTCATTGCGGATATATGTTTTTACCAGTTAATGCATTTCTAAAACACTCTTTTTTAAATCCAGTATAATATAATTATAATTTCCAGCAAATCGTGTTGAGTGGAAAACATATGTTTTTTGCTCTTGCTACAAAAAAGACCACTTTAATTTAATGACTCTTAACATAAACTTAATATCTACATGTAAAACTAAAGATAAACTAAGCAAAATCTAATTAAAACAGTGCACATTTTCTTTTATTACCTTTGCAAACAAAACAATTAATTTATTGCCGATATGATTCAAATTCAGAGTTTTGATTTCTGTAAATCTGTGTTCAGCTGTGGTTTCCCTTTTTATTCTTATCACACACAGGAGACATGAAAAACACACAAACAGGAAAATAAAAGCCACAACAACACCTCCACTGTTTCTGCACATTTTATGTAATGTGATTATATCGTTGTATTCTGTGCAAATCATATGTTTAGGCCTACAAATATATATAGATATATATGTATATATACGTATATCCATATTTAACCAACTGCATGGATATAAGGTCACACTTATTTTTTTACTACCATATATTTATTTCTATAGTTCGTCATTATTTCAAAGCGAATCACGTGTTTATGGAAACATGTGTGTGACTGTAGAATCAAGTCTTATCCTCTGCGTCCTCGCGGAGGCCTATCGGCCTTTAATTACACACTATTCACTTGTATAGAATAATCATAAACGATAACAATAAAATATTATTGTTTACACTCAATTATAATCTTTTTTTACGCCACTTTGTATCGATTTACTTTTTAGATTTCATCGGAATGTGTATACGTCTGAATACATTTAGATAATAGAAATCGATCTGTCACTCACTCCATCAAATGCACATCACTTTAACCCATGAGATATAACGACTGTTTATATTTACAACTGCAAAAAAATAATATAGAGGCCATATGTCTAAATTATTCTCCATATGGGTTTAAGGCGGGTTTTTTTTACGTGCTGATGGTTTAGGCCAGTCAGACCTACACGGGATTGAGCGGCAGTGCTGCCTTTCATCCAATAGATGTCGCTGCTTAGCACAAATACTGAGTCCACCGAGCTTTAATGGCCTTTTCAACCTGTGCTCTATAATTATGAGTTTGATAAGACGCGTCAGGTGGTTTGTGTTGATTTCCGCATTACAGCTAGTGTTATGTTTGAGAAAAGGGGAAACTAACTTTTCCCCTGTGAGATGTTTGAGTGTTCAGATCATACACAAAGCACAGTAAGGTGCACTTCCTTATTTATGACCTTGTAGAAGAAATAGTGATGTGGGTCTGGAGGTCCAATAGGATGCTCCTGACGGCGTTGATGCAAAACAGAGAGATAAAAACAAAACTAAATCTAATCTCATTTTAATTGACTTACGTTTTTAAATTACATTACGTCATGAACTGTGAGAAAAGGAGACTGTGACGTTCATTTAATTACCAGGCAATGGACACATAGGTAAAATATGATAAAAGTATTATATATGACACAATATGAAAATAATATAAAAACATATTGTGACATATTTTATTGCAGTTTTATTCCACACACACACACACAGAGAGAGAGAGAGAGAGAGAGAGAGAGAGAGAGAGAGAGAGAGAGAGGCACTGCGTTAACATGGTTTTTGGAAAGAGATAAAACGTTTTATTTCCACAAACACTAAACAGTCCGGAAATGATCCGCGAACGAATCTGCGTCCAATAAACCGCGGTCGTATTGGACAACACGTCCGCGCGGACCTATCCTGGCGTGTGACGTCAGCACGCAAACAAACACGTTTATTACCGGGGCTAGTTTGCGGCGCTGCGCTGACTCCGCTGCGCGTGCAGCCGCACTCTGCGTTTCTACACGCACGATGCGCTTTTGTTCCGCTGTCAGGGCGACTCGGCACAGAGGTGTCCGCCGCGCGTGACGGAGCGCGCGGCGGTGGAAGGAGACGTCACCACGCGTTTTAACAGCGTGACCCGCAGGAGCCCGGAGGAAGCGTCTGCTGGTGTCGGTGCCGCTAAGGCTGCGGCAGCGGGATCACACACGGCCACACACACACACACACACACACCGCTGCTGCAATGGAGCAACAGCCGTATGGGAACTACAGTGTTCCAGTGTGCGCTGCCTGTTGTGGGTTCGTGCAGCTCGTCCCGGTTTGGCTTCCTCCTGCGGGCTGCGGTGGCACAGGTGCTTCAGTCACTGAGGGCGCACGTCTGAGGGCGCAGGTCTGAGGGCGCTGCTCCAGAGCCATGAGGAAACGGGGACGATGGAGTCCGCTGAGGAGCAGGAGGAACAGGAGGTGCTGGAGGTTCAGGTACCTTCTGAAGCACATCTTCCTCAACACGTCCTACCGCGCGGCGCGTTGCCATGGCGCGTCTGGATCATCATGTGGAGGTTTGGATCATCATGTAGAGGTTTTCCTCTCCACCAAGTTTTGGGGGTTTGCTTTGCTGCATCTGTCTCCTCCTCAGCGGTGCCCTCCTCCACCCATCCCTGTGCCCTCCCACCACCCAGCCACACAGGCTACACCTCTGTCAGATGCTGCCAACGCTGATGCTTAATGCAACCAGGGAGGGAGACGTGTCAATCAAACGGAACAATAGACACAGGCTCACAATGGTCAAATGTTTGGGCCTCTGTACACGTCGTCCACAGCGGTGTGTGTGCGTGTGTGTGTGAGAGAGAGAGAAAGTGAGTGAGTGAGTGAGAGAGAGAGAGAGAGAGAGAGCAGGGGACCGGCGACGCAGCAGCTGCGCGCACACTGTCATCCGAGTCTGCTGAGGAGATGTTGGGATGCAGGAGCCAGGAGGATGCTGGCCGCAACATCACCTCTTCTTTTAGGTCAGTGAAGCAAAAACTATTTCAGTAATTAATTTTTTAAAAAACAACAACAACACTCTTTTTGGGGTCTGGATGAGCTTTGCTGTCTCCCTGGACTTTGTTTTTTTGTGTGTGTGGTTACACATGAGAGCTAGGAAGTTGCGTAAAATACTGAGTGGACTTGACGTGGACTTGTGGGATTTACTCCATTTTTAAAAAAAAATCTCGTAAGTATGTGTTTTTTGTATTTCTTATTTATTGATATGTGATGGTTTTATTCCAGAGGCTATTATACTGTAAATATGGATTGATCACAACTGTACAAACGCATTTCACATCCTATTGATAATAATAATAATAATAATAATAATAATAATAATAATAATAATAATAATAATAATAATAATAATAATAATAATAACTTTAAATACAGCTAATGTAAGAAATGTCAAAGTAAAAGAGAAAACCCAGTGAGTCCTTCCACGCAGGCTGGCAGCAGGGTGTGTGAGCCCACACTGCAGCGTCCATTGAGCGGTGATGAGGCGGGCTGAGTGGCCCCAGAGCTGGCGTTTAGAAAGCAAACAGTTGTGTGATTGTCAGCAGAGCCTGGGAAAATCTCCCCTTGGCTGGGAGGTGGAGGGACTTGACGCCAGAGCCTCTTGTTAAGAAGACTTGTGTGCTCCCAGACAGCATTGTGATGCTAATGAGCACCAGCACGTTGTTGAACTTGATGTTGACTTTTTTTCTTTCTTTTTTGGGGGGACGTTTTCTTTCTCTGTCTTTCTTTCTTTCTTTTTTTTTTGGACACTTGTTTGTGGGAAAATCTTCTCCGGAGCAACAGTGTGAAATTAATTAATCAGGCCTTTGCAGTTTACTATAATAGAGAGCCACCAACTACTTTGAAACAACCATAGTCACTTTTATTCCTTTTTGTTTTTTTGCAGAAGTTTATTTTATTAAAGCCTGCTCTAAAGACAAACACACAACTCCCACTGGGACAATTTTGTAGGATTTGCATTTGCATGGATTACAGATTTTTTTCCACAGTCAAAATGTGCATACACATTTTGTACTGTATTTACAAAGTGTAACATTTTTGGATTATATATTACTTATGATAAATTATAAATAATAGATATCTATATATGTATAGATTTCTATTATTTGTATTTCTATAAATATATATATATATTTTGTTTTTTCTTTCTTTCTTTCTTTCTTTCTTTTTTTTCTTTCTTACATGCAAACCGTGCAACAGGTGTAGGCCTGCCGTAAACTTAATTGCTACCACCATAATACAGCTATATGGGCTACTGCTGTATACATTCATACTTGAAACAGACATGTTACAAATACAGCACAGAACACGGTGGCATTTTATTACACAGTTAGATCGTGGTTATTTTTCCTGTCATGGTAAAAAGGGAGGAATCCCTGCTCTTTGCAGTCTGTCTGCAGACGTGTATATCATCATTCACACTGTTATTTATTTGATTCTTCCTTAAAAGAGTTCGGTCAGGAAACTGTCGCTGTAGCTGAACTGTACCGTTTCACACACACACACACACACACACACTTCAGTTCGTGTCACTGCCGTTTATTTTCCCCATGTTTACCCATTAAAACGTTAACATTCATCTATGTCCATTTTATTGGACCTCAGTGGGGTTAGCTTAGCCTAAAAAATACAGACTATACCAGCGCTTGTCTTTATACTATTTAATAATAAAAAAAACGCACCGTGACTAAATTTAATTCGTTTCAGCACCAAGGACAGAGATTGTAGTTTTTTTTAGCAGAGGTGCTGAACTCCAGTCTTCTCTATTGATTCTAACGGAACTATCTTAATGCTCTAAAACCAGGACTTTTTGAAAAGCGTTTTTTTTTTAGGTTAGTCGTTTTATTCACCGCTTGCGCTTTGTCTTTTTCGGGGTTTTGCTGCGACAGAAACAAAAGAGGATGTAGAAAACTGTAAATTTTCTCATGATGTCTTGCAATCCCAAAAAAAATACATGAAGATAGTGAACATAGCGTTTTACAATGTTAGAATAAAGAAAACAAGATGCCAAGTGAAAGAAATGTGACTGAGGTTTAAATATTCTGACATATTTATGATAGTCTATGCTGATACGGCGACAATAGAATAGAATAGAATAGAATAGAATAGAATAGAATAGAATAGAATAGAATAGATGAAGACAAGGTAAGGATGTTCAGCTCGTTGTCTCTGCACACCTTGATATACTGTATGTCTGACAGGACGTGACGCAGTCAGGGGGCGTGTTCAGATTTAATACACGTGAGGCTGATGAAAGGAGTGAATCCGTCTGTATAAATCTACAGTATAGTAATTTTTTTCAAACACACACACACACACACACACACACACACACACACACACACACACACACACACAGCGAGAGAGAGGGAGAGAGAATATCTTTTCCTCTAAAATATTTTTTAATTTCTTTGAGCTTCAGCAAATTAGTAGTTTTTGCAAAATAATAACAATGTCAGTCTCATTTACAGTTCAACAGAAGCTGAGAGAGTTTGACAGTAAATTAAAGTAAATAAAACCTATAGTTTCTAAAATGCGACTGGTTCATTTATTAATTTCAAGAGTAAGGAATTAGCTGTGGGTTAATTGTGGATTTACAGAAAAGAAATTAATTTCCTCCAATGGCCTGAAATATTGCCTCTCGTTGCAATAACGTCATTTTGTGAGCAGGCCTGTTGTCAACTTTCTGAGCTGATTAATATTCAAAAGGACAAAAAGTACGACACACACACACACACACACACACACACACACACACACA
>JAFBJQ010002824.1:163326-176576 GCA_016785345.1 Trinectes maculatus
GGGAGGGGAGGGAGGGGGCATTAGCGACGGAGGCAGGATGGGGGGGTGGGAGGTGGGGTGGCGGCGGGGGTGGTGGGGGCCGATGGGGGCCTCCATTGGTTCATTGCAACAGCCAGAGCAGCTGTGAAAAGAGGTCTCCCCTTTTTCCCACGCCCAGTACGACGCACAAGCCCTGCTTCAGTCCGCCAGGGTCAAGTCACAGTTCTAATATTTACACCGGGCCCGTGGACTCGCACAATGCATATGCACAGCTCATTTGTTTTATGTATGCACACAGACAGACACACACTTGTGTACACACAGCGAGTAGACAGCCGGCCAGACGGAGACGGAGGCAGAGGCGGGGGCCTCCGCAGAGGCAGGGAGAGTATGAGGACTCTGATTTCTGTCCCATTGGCACCATTGTTTCATCTGGAGCCCTGCAAATTAACGAGCTGATTGTGATGTGCCTAAACACACACACACACACACACACACACACACACACAGATTGCACCACCACACCTGCCTTGTCTTTTGCTGGAGCGTAAGTTTGTCACTCGCAAACAAATGAAGAATCTGGAGGAAATTTTATTTTACGTCGCTGCCACCATTTACAAACTATAATCATATTCCGTGTGGGGGGTGTCAACGCTTTGTCCTGACAGACCCCCCCCCAACGACCCCCCCTCCAGTGCCAGATGCCCTTCTTTATTGTGTGGGTACTGGGGGCAGACAGGCAGGCAGCCCCCTTCCCTCCGTCTTTCTCCTCTGCACCATGATGTCACCCTACTTGTCTGTCTGTCTGTCAAGGCCTTGACTTGAGTGTGGGAAGGAAAGGCGTTCGGGATGGGGGCGGTTGGGGGAGGGGGGGGTTAGTAAAGGTTCAAGGCGGGGTTGGTCGGTGGAAGGTTTTTAAGGAAGGGAGATTTTGGGCTTTGGTTTGTTGGCAGGAGAGTGTCTGAGAGGTCAGCCAGTGGATTTCAGCATGGAAAAAGTGTGTGTCTATGTGTGTGTGTGTGCTCGTTTTCTTTTTTTGGGGGGGGTGGGGCTCTTAGCAACTTTGAGGGGGAATGGAATTTAGAGAGAGTTTAAGTCTGTTTGTCTGTGTTGTCCAGTAATTCAGTTCAAACTCCTCAGCTGGCCTCACAAAGGGCCTGAACATCAAGCATATACTGAATATGATGATACAGTTACAACAGTCAGCATAATGCATGTTGTAAAATATTCTAATATTATTATACTGTGCATAAGAGTGGAATTTGCTCTGCGGGAATGAATTTGGCAAAAAAAAAAAAAATCAAAGGATGTATCATTATCAATATTTTCACTGTTTCTTTTTTTCATTCATGTCCACGTAGACACACTGTGCTTTAAACATTCAGTAATTCATTCTATCCGATATCAACCAACAGTTCATAAATTAACATTCACTGTCCCGTTTAAAAAAAAAATTATCTAGTAAAATGCAAATATGAATAAGCTGGAAACTAATTGCTCCTATGACGCTGATAAGTCCATTATCTAATTGTCCCGTCACATTTCTCCCACATGGTCAGTACTGGATCATGACTCGTTTCAATGTCGTGAAATGAGCTTGTCGATACACATCTACGAGTCCTGGGAATTTTTTACCTCTTTAGCAGATGAATGTGCGAATTTTTGAAAAATGCGTCTGTGTAAGGACGAACAGTTTTCAATCAGGCCGCAGCAACGCGACGTTTGCAACCACAGACAACAGGTACCTTCTCCAAAGCAGTAAACATCACAGCAGGACACAGACACAGGTCTGTGTCAGAGACGCTCTCACTATCTGGACCTGTGTATTTCTTCCATCCCTCTGCTCCTTCCATCTCTTGTTTTAATGCTCCCTCCATCTCTCTCGGGCTGTGTGAAGAGGTAATAGTATTGGGAGACAATGGGAAAGACTCACTTAATTAGCTGGACGAGAAGATGCATTGTGGGGGGAAGAGGGGGGGGCATAACAGAGGGCTCTGTAATGTGCTGCTGTGTGTATTTGCCTGGCTGTTGTGGGCCGGAGTACAGGCAGTAACAATGGAAGACAAGATGTGCTCCACATGTCGAGCCATTTCCACTGCTTTTACACACAGGGACAAAAGCAGCCACCGTCTCATAAATCATCTATCTATCTATCTATCTATCTATCTATCTATCTATCTATCTATCTATCTATCTATCTATCTATCTATCTATCTATCTATCTATCTATCTATCTATCTATCTATCTATCTATCTATCTATCTATCTATCTATCTATCTATCTATCTATCTATCTATCTATCTATCTATCTATCTATCTATCTATCTATCTATCTATCTATCTATCTATCTATCTATCTATCTATCTATCTATCTAGCAACCGTAACCAGGAACAGCAGGCCCGTCAAGCTTTCAGTTTCCCCACATTGCGGCGGCGAGCACGAGGCTGTGGCGAGAGGCGAAGTTTCGTTGTGAAGCAGCGGCGCGAGTAATAAATAAATGAAGTCCTCATAAGAATTATGAGGGTTACAAACAATAATCCCTGTTTGGAAAAAGGATTCAACTTGAAACGTTACCTCGTGTGGGGGTTAAAAAGGGGGCTGCGGTTTACCTGGCAACCCAAAGTCGTTCCCATTAATGTCTCTGCCTAAATCAAAGCTCACGTTGCAGCTACGTTAGGTAACGAACACTGTGACTCATTTTCCAATTTCCTGGTTCATCCTCCTCGTTTCTATTCCTGGTTGTCCTGCTGCCGTGCGCCAACGTGGACGTGCTACTTTCTATTTCTGACTGGATACCAGTGGGCCGCTGCTTGGTGCCAGTATTGTGTGTGTGTGTGTGTGTGTGTTGGTTGTGCGTTTGTGCAGAGTTGGGTCTGGCAAGGAGCATCCTCCTGTAGTGGAGTGGCCTGAGGGGATTTCTTTCATGAAGTCAGATAACATCCAGGCGACCCCCCCTCTTCCCTTTTTTATAAGAGTTCTTTAACCTTGATAAATGAAGTAGAGGCGGAGAAGGAGGGAAAAAGTTGTGGTCTGTGTTGGGGGGGGGGTGATGGAGGAAGGCGAGATAGATAGAGAGGAGAGAGAGAGAGAGGGAGAGAGAGAGAGACACCAACTCCCTGGCCGTCTTGCTCTCAGGATCAATAACATTCGCAGAGCTGCTGAGCGCTCCTGTCTGGCAGCTCCACCATCGGGGATGGAAGGAATGAAGAAGTGGGGGAGACAGGATGGGGAAGGGGGGAAGGCAGGGTGGAGGGGGGGTGAGTGCAAGAAAAAGGAGTGTTGACAAAGCCTCTCTATCTCCTTTTTGTCACCCCCCCCCCCTTTTTTGCAAAGAGAGGGAATGGAGGCAGACGGCGAGGTATGGATGGAGGAATAAACAGACATGGATGGAGGTTATTCCCCAACACAGCTATCTGACTGAACCGTGCCACCCACACACACACACGCACACACACACACACACACACACACACACACACGCACACACTGAGGTCTCCTTTTACGGAGCCACAAGGTTACAGAGTGTCGATACAAACGCGCACAGCCCTCCGACAAATGGGATTTGGCGTGTTCAATCAACGCCGCTGCCAAATCCCTGTTGTTAAGTGTTGCGGCGCCATATCTGTCTTCGGCGGGCCTGAGCCGCGCTACCCGCTAACTGTCCCCTAAACATCCTCTATTAAAGTCCCGGCTAACAGAATTATCGCCGGCGTTCGTCATCCGATTTGAATAGGTGTGTGTGCCGCGGCATAAACAGGGTGCAAGTGGAGCGGGAGTGGGTTTTTTTCCCCGAAGTGATCAGAAACTCTGAGTGACTTCTCCATCCGTGTCTGGAGGTCACCGACACCTGAGCCCTCCTCTCTTTTCCGTCTCCCTCTTACTTGATTTCCTTGCTTAGGGTTGAAGTCGCGGGTCTCCCTCCTCTGGTCGTCCGCCCCCATACCCCCCCCACCCCCACTGTTCTCTGTTAGACCTGATCCTTTCATCTTCTCTCCCCTAATCCCGTGCCGGAGAAGCCTCCTCCTCGCCACTCCTCTGCCATCACTTCTTATTTTAGCGTATCCCTTTAGCTCCTTGCACCTTTATTCCCTCCTCTCCTCTTTTTTTTATTTCCTCACCCCCCCCACACACACTTTTATCACCTCATCCCTTACCTCTCCTCAGCCTCACCCTTCCCTCTGTCCTTAATTAAGTTTGTGATCAGTCGACTGCCCCTGTCGTTGGCGGAGAGCAGGTCGGTCCTCCCATCTCAGGAGGGGGGCGTATTGTCTGTGCTGGTTGACCAGTGTAATCCCCCAACCGGGGACAAAGGGCCGTACCCTCGCTACCTCAGCCACCCCCGAATGGCATTAGCCCCATGACGAGAGCTGTGCCCTGGCCTGCCCCTGTCTGCCTGACATCCCGCCATCACACCGTTCACACGTCCTTCTCTCAGGAGGTCAGTTTGACTCCAGGCCGCTGCGAGCGAATGCAGATGCTTTTCCTGAGTTTATTTTTATTTTTATTTTATTCGATGCACCTGTGCCGGCAGAGTTCACGCATCCCGTCGCCGCGTCGAGTCCTGTGATGCACATAAACCGGACCTCTCGATTCCCGTTCATCCACCGCACAGCGAGGCACCTCTGTCGCAATCATATCACAAAGTCCTACTCCAAAGCTTCACGTAGGCCGCCTTCGCCGTTCTCTCTTTCACACACACACACACACACTCACACAGGGACCCGAGTAGGTAAGGTTGCCATGGGAACGGCTGGTCAGAGTTTACCAGAGGGGAAACAAACAAAGTACTGTTCATGAAAGCAGTGATACAGGAGCGGGTTGTGTGTCCTGTGTAGTGAGCGAGCGAGCAGATGCAGATGTATGAAACCATGACGACAGCATCCTCTTACACGTTTGTCCTTCTCGCCGTTGTAGATCAGCCATCCTTGGCGGTGGCGTCGTAAAAGCGGTAAAACGAACGCGGCTTCCGGCGGAGACTTAATGTGATTACGCTCGTGCTGCACGGCAACGACATCAAATTCACTAAAGATGATTAAAGGTCGCGTTTGCACAACGACTTCTGATTGTCAAACTCGGTAGATCGATAAGGTTCTCGATACGTCAACATGATCTGTGAAGAAGTAACAGAGTAGCAGCAGCCTACGTTCCCGAGGAATGTCGTTAAAGACACAAAGCTCCTCATAAACGGAGACATGTATTTTTCTGTCCTTGGATTTTCTCAGAAATCCTTCAGAAATCAGATCGATGTCGTACTTCTGTCGCTGACGACCAAAGGAAGTGGCCGTGGTACCCGTTTATGCCACATGCACATTGCATCACATGTTTTCTTTTTTTTACGCTGTCTGCGGCTGTTACGACTGATGTTTTCAGAACATACTGGAAAAGGAGGGATTTCTGGAAATTTCTCTCCTCTTTTTCCTCGTTCTCCCCGTCGCTCCTCTGCACAGGAGAAGAAGGTCCTGTGGAACGCAGATGTCACATCATCTGAGTCACACATAACAGCAGCCTCCTCTCCAAACATAATTTTCTTACATTTCCGACCCCCCCTCCCTCCCCTCCCTCCCAGTGCATGAACAGAATATACAGTGTGCGCACTAACCAGCCTTCCGCACGCCATCTTTGCCTCCGCCATCTTTAATCACGGCCGCTTATATTGATATTTATATATGTGTAGTTAATATTATTTATCTCTTTTCGTCCCACTCTTTCATTTTATTTTTCCCTTGAAACAAAAACAAGTCCAATGTCATGGTGGCGAAAATACCCCCAACGCCAACCCCCCCACCCCTCCCAGCTTTCTCCACCCCCTGTTCCCGCTGCCGTCTCTCCTTCAGCGCTGACAGAGAGACAAACGCTCCGTTCTCGCTTTCTTTGCCTTTCACCTCTCACACCTCCCTCCATCCATCCTGCCCGGATGGGCACAATGCAGGCGCTGTGTCCTGCGGCAGGGAGAATGCAGCCCTGAACTAACAATATCAGCGAGGCTGCCTGAATGCCACCGAGTCCCATTGTGCTCTGTCAGAGGGGAGTTAACACCCATGTCTGAGCCCAATGAATAGTATTATTGTGTCTGAGACATGCACCCCCCACCCCCCCACCCCGTCCCCATCCATGTCCCCCTAACTCAACTCGCCACCCCCTTTTCCAAACTTGCTTCTCTTGTCCCAACAGTGTAGACCCCCCCCCAACCCCCCCACCCCCCACACATCTCCTATTATCATAAGAAGGGGGCCGCTGAGCCCATTTGAATAATTCTAGATGATACAAAAGCTGAGATGTTTTTCTTTGACAAAGTTTCTATGGAGCACCTCTGGTCCGGCCAGAACATTTCCATTCCTTCACACTGACTGAGGCAACGAGGGGGGTGGAGGGGGGCGGGGGGGACGAGGGGCCAGTTTGACGCCCCCCCCCCCCCCCCCCCCCCCCCCCCCCCCCCCCCCCCCCCCCCCCCCCCCCATGGTGGCGAAAATACCCCCAACGCCAACCCCCCCACCCCCCACCTCCCCGCTCTTTATTTAACAGACAGCTCTAACTTCCAAAGCCTTGCCGGCCCACCAACTCTAAACCTCCGCACTTTACTTCTCTATTCCCCTGGCAGTCGGCCCGTGGGTTTTAGTCTCCTTTTCTTTTCCTACAGAGTGGTGGAGAGGGGTGGAGAGGGGTGGAGAGGGTTGGGGAGGGGTTGGGGAGAGGGGCTGCCAGGGCTCTGTGGCGTTTGTGGCGAGGACTTTCTGGAGATTGCGTGCTTGCTGCACCGCGGCGCAGTGTGCGGAGGAGGTGGTGGGGGTTGAATTTGGCCATGGCTCTTTCTGTGCTGAGGAGCACAATGGGACCATGACTCCTCAAAGAAATGCCATGCTACCCCGACCCCCCCCCCAACACACACACACACACACACATCTCCTATTATCATAAGAAGGGGGCCGCTGAGCCCATTTGAATAATTCTAGATGATACAAAAGCTGAGATGTTTTTCTTTGACAAAGTTTCTATGGAGCACCTCTGGTCCGGCCAGAACATTTCCATTCCTTCACACTGACTGCGGCAACGAGGGGGGTGGAGGGGGGCGGGGGGGACGAGGGGCCAGTTTGACGTTTTCCTGTCAGTTTTCAACGTTGCCTTCTGCATCCACGACCGTTAACTGGAAATAAATATGATCCTCTGCAGGCCTGCGCTGCTGCCAGAGCGTTAAAGAAAGCGTTTTCTTGTAAAAATATTCTTAATGTATTCTGTTGACGCAGTGTTGATATTCATAATGGGCCCACTCCTGCTAGATTTTGCTATCTGCAGCACATCAGAATCTAATAGCTGAGAGTAGCGTTGGCAGGCGCTAGCTCTCTGCCTGACACACTTAACTCTCAGGCCCCAGATCCCCGCGCCTTCGGCTCACTCAGGTTAGCGGGTTCACGTTACTGAGGGCGCACGCCAGAAACTTCACCCCCGACTTCTCGCTGATCAAAGAGCGGGACTGACATTCGGAGCGGCTAAAATTCCGAAAGTTAAGATTAACTTGTTTTTCTCCGTCTGTGTGGTTGTTTGTGTGCAGCAGCAGGAGGAGGAGGAGGAGGAGGAGGAAGCGGTGGAGGAGGAAAAGAGAAGCGGAGTGGGTGGAAGGATGGAAGGAGAAGAGGGAAAGACACAGTTCGAGGAGGTGGTTTCGAAGCGGGTGAACCCAGAGCAGGTGAACGCAGCTGCGGATCGCCATGGGCTCTCTGGCTGCCTTCCTCCCGTGGCCCCGGTGCTGCGTACAGGGGTCCCGGGGAGACGGCAGGGGCCAGCCAAAGCTGCGGCAGAGTGGGCACGCTAGGCCAACCAAGCCAGGAGAGAGGCAGGTGAGGCGGGTGAGCCGAGCTCTCATCCCCGCCGGCTAGAAGCCTCCACGGCAGAGTGGAGCAGCGCGGAGCAGCAGAAATCAATACGGAGGAGAGAGGCTAGCAGAGGTTGGCCAGCACCGCCTGCAGGCCTCGGAGCCCAGGGACCCACCACCACCACCACCACCACCACCACCACCACCACTGCTCCCAGCTCCGCTCTCCATCTCTCTGTCTATCTCTCTCCAGCAGCCTCAGCATCAGCCAGGGCCAGGGCCCTAACCTTACAACCACCCCACACACAGTGTATCTGTGTGTGTGTGTGTCAGTGTGTGTGTGTGTGAAACGGAGAGGAAAGAGGGAGAGCGAAGAGACAGAAAGAGAGAGAGAGAGAGAGAGAGTCTTTGTGTGTGGTTCAGCCGGAGGGGTTTTCTGCCGCGTCCAACACCACTTCATAAAACTTTGTCAGGGGGAACTGGAGACGGCGAGGGAGGGAGGGAGGGAGGGAGCGAGAGAAGTGGAAGGAGAAGAAGAAGAAGAAGAAGCATGTCGACAGCACGTCGAAGGTCTCTGTTTCTTCCCAGCACCCTCCCTCCTATGACTCATTCCGCCCGAGCCGTGTGAACGAGGACCGGGAACGCGGGACGTTCTCCGCCGAGTCCCCGCTTCCACGCACGTAGCACTCAGCATCCGTAAGATCTCATGAGCCGGGATGAAAGGGCAATTTGAACTTTTTCTCTCATCCGCCGTATCAGACGCCGCCTGTCTCCTCCTCGCCTTAGATTTTCTTACCCTCACTACAGCGGCTCCCATCAGAGGATATGGCAGTGTGGTATTGATCTATAAGGTGGAGGGGAGGAAGGCGGGCCTGGGCTTTCATACCTCTCTCTCTCTCTCTCTCTCTCTCTCTCTCTCTCTCTCTGTGTGTGTGTGTGTGTGTGTGTGTGTGTGTGTGAGGAAAAAGCACCTGAAGTCCACTTACTGCTGTACAGGAGGGATCCCATGGCAGCACGAGTGAACGGCTGCTAATTGAATGAGAGATTTTTTTTTAAAAAAAAGAAAAGGACAGTAGCTGCACCTGTACGCCGTCCTCCTCCGTTTTTTTTCCCATCCGACTTTTTTTCTCCTCCACGTTTAACACACAACCCCCTCACCCCCCCACACACAAGGAGACTCGCTCGTCAGATGTTTTTAACAAAATTGCCGACGACTTAAGAAAATTGTCCAAATCCTCTTGGGAGGGGAGGGGGGGGGTGAAAACACCTGGTTCAACGTCAGCGTGGAGGTGAAAGACTTTCAAAGAAAACAGTGGTGGAAAAGCTCAGGCGATGTGGACGTGGACGTGGACGGACGTTACAGGACGGATGGACGGACACGAGAGTGGCGTCGCAGTGGGACGATACCTCCTGGTGAGTACAACGTCATGACACAATTAAAGGCCAGTTGCACGACTCCGAGCGGCGGCGAACGCCAATAAGGGCGATAACAGATGTATAGGAATAAAAGCCTGAAACCGTCTCTGCTCACAGGTGTGTGTGTGTGTGTGTGTGTGAAGTGAAGACAGACAGGTTGTGTTGTCGTTGATCTCCTCAGTCGGCTCTCAGCAGGGGCCCCGGGCTGTGATCCTACTGTCACTGTACTGTTGGAGGACTTTGTTGTAGTTGCCTGCACCACAGAGGGTATTAAAGCACTATCACCCCCCCCACCCCCCCCACGCCTGCCAATCTCCTGGCACACACACACACACACACACACACACACACACACACACACACACACACACAGAGACCGCCGGCTCTCAGCCTGGCAGCGACCCGCGCTTACAAAATGGCCGAAGCCTGTCTGCCAGCTGCCTCCCTCAGCCAAGATGGCGCTCGGTGGCTTTTTTTTTTTAATGCCCGCTGTTTGCCATCTGCCCTCTAATTGTTAACGGCTATGCAAATATCCTGTAATTGCATTTGCATGCGCTTGATACTTAACCCCTCCTCTCCTCGGCTGGAAATAATAGCGGCGTGGTAAAGAGGAGCGAGGGAAGGGGGAAACGCGGCCCTGCGCGGCCGCTGATTGAATACGCGGCAGGAACAATTAGCGAATGCGCGTTGCCCAGCCTCTGTAAGCTCGCCGCATTCCGCATGCAAATCACAGATGCCGCTTGCCTCTGCTTTTGATGCCAGCCGCATGAAAAGGAGCGTCGCCCCGCCATTCTCTCAGCGCTCATCGGGAGACGCTGGTGTGTCCTCTCATTGTGCCATATGTGACATCTGCGGTTGGCTGCGTTACCAGGGCACCCTGCCTCCGCCGACACAACTGTAAAGGAGAGCGGGAGCGAGGGAGAGGCATAACATAATGACCTCATTAGCATGCTCGGCACTCCCCGCTATAGGCCCCGGTGCGCTGCTGCGGCGTGGGACCCACCGGTGTACGCCCTTCTCACAGCGCTCAGCATGCAACATTGTGTTCTCCCCACACAATGCGCCGCCGCATACAGGCTTTATTACGCCTTGTCAAAGCGCAGGGGGATCAGGGGTATCAGTGGCGGAGCAGCGGGGTGCGGCCAGTGTACGTGGAGCAGGAGACGTATTGCTGCTTTATGGTCTTAATGTGGTGTTGGCTGCGTTGATGGAGCCTCTGTTGGCGTTGTGTCTGTTTGTGTGTTTGCGCGTGCGCCTCTGTGTGTCCGTTTCGCTGTGGCATTCGTGGCTGCTTTCGCACATCAGTGCTAGTTAGTGGAGAGAGAGCGGTGTTGTGTTGTGTTGTGTTGCGTTGTGTAGTGTGGCGTGCCATCAAACTTCAAATCAACGGCCGCATGAAGATGATACACGTGTGTTCGACTGACAAGTGAGCAGTTCAGTTGTTTGAACTGTCAGGAAGCAGAAGATACTCTACAGACTGGATCTATGAGATGAGGACATTGGTTTTAGCTTTGTTGTCCTTCACTGTGGCGCAAAGACGCGTTCACGTCCACGCTGCTGAAACAACACGCTCCTGTGTGGTTCCAGCAAAGTTTCGACAAAGTCGCAACAAAGTCGTTTTGTTTTCAAAGGAAAATCTGACAGTCTCTCTATCGCTCCACCACCATACATGCTACATTATCACTTACATATTCAACATTTCTAATAAATATTCTATAATAATAATAATAATAATAATAATAAAGAATTGCACTACTCGTCTATTTATTTGTGGTTGTTTTATTTTTTGTCCCAGGTCTTGTGGGAATATGGATTTGCTCTATGAGGAGAACTGGTTGTATTTAAACTCGTCATATTATCTCAAATGTATGTGTACGTATGAGAGCGCACCATAAGTGGGTGGGGCTCTTGGTGAAGGTATGGAGGATGGCGGCCATTATGTTTTTATTAAATGAAAGCGTACATCGTAATCGTGGTGGTGGTGGGGGGGGCAGGTTTTATGTAGCACCAGACGAACATAAAGTCCAATCACGTATGCATTATCAACCACAATACACACGTATGTGTTCATGTATGTTCATGCGCACACACACATTTACTCTCAGTCACTGGAAAAGCAGAATCCGCACCTCAACACCACGTCCTGCGGAAAGCTGTGATGCTAATGACAGTTGTAGCCGTGTGTGTTGCTACGCTGCTGCCTTACATAACTGACGACCATTTAAGTCAATAAAAATGCGTGTAAAATGTCTAAAAGTTAATTTATGCATTAAAAAAAATCATTTAAAAAAATAGTTTTTATAAAATTGTTGCATTGTTGCACAGGCGTTTAAAGTGAAACGTGGACACAACGTTAGCCCTGTGAGTCAGACCCATTTGCTAAATTCCACACACCTGTGTATTTCGAGTGTGTACTTTTGTTATTGTGTTATTCTGTGTGTAATTGTCGGCCAGTGTACCGCGGCTCCTCTCATCCTGACTGCCCACTGCTGTTTTTTGTTTGCTGTGGTATTGATTGAATGCGTTCATTCCCACTGAAGTAGTAGCTGCTGAGAGCATTTACAGCCATCGCTCAATTCATCCCGGGCCCGGTCCACGTGTCTCTCTGCCTGTCTCTCTGCCTGTCGCCTTAACAGGGCGACCTGTTCTTCCTCGCAAACGCCGACGCGTTCTGATGAAAGCGCGGGTTTTAAAATAAAGAGCGCGACCGCGGCTTTTAAAAGACACATTTTTTTATTTCCTTCATTTACATTTTTCTGTAAATGCAAAACAATTTCTTTTTAAAGAAACGGACCTGATAACGATTAAAATAACTAAATATTAAATGACCCAGATTTTTTTTTTAAAGACAGAAGACGAATACTGCAAATGAAGTCAAACTGATATCCTGTTTGATTTGATCATAACGGCACCGGCTCATATAAAGCTTGTTTACTTCTATAAGCACCAAGGCCCTTTTCCCATTCCGCGCTTTAACGAGACGGATTTGATTTGTCAAGATGTTCTCGCCAAAGCCAAATTCCTTCTGTCAAACTACTTTCCTCCATGGGAAGTCATTCCCGAGTCAAGTGTTGCTGCTGTTTCCCCCCAGAGCTGCGACGCCGAGCCCCGAGTCTGATTATAGACTCAGGGAAAAACAGTCAGGCATTTATCCAAGTCACTGATTATGTCATTTCAACATGCTGCAAACACTCAGACAGCCCAGACAGCTCTGAGGGGAGAATTATGAAGCCGGAGTGGAATGGAGGCTGTATGAAAAGGAAATGAAAATGGAGTAGTGCTGTATGTGTGATTAAACTGCCTGCTCGCCGGCGAAAGGCCACGCCGGTGTAGCACAGGCCTGAGATTTGGCCATAATGAAAATGTGAAGGTGGAGGGGTTCGAACCCCCTGAATGGTGTTTACGAGCACACACACACACATATATATGCGTTACATACTGCATGTATGTGCTCAGGCGGAGAGGCGTCGTAAGGCGGAGTGGAGAGACCGGCTTTCCCGAACTCAAAGTGAAACATTCGGATGAATGTGTCGCGTGCGAGTTGCACACAAATCCCGGGACCGCCCGTCGTCCGTAGAAACGGCCAGGACAGGGGAACATGGCGGCGGCATACATATGAAAGTGAGGAGACAGCATGGCGGTCATCGAGCGTGGGAACGGTGGGAATGATTAGATGACGAGGGTGTGTGTGTGTGGTGGGGGGTTGAGGTTAGTTCATGGCTAGACACCGCAGCTGCACTGACTTCCATTCAGAAACAGGTTAGGAAGGACCTCAGGGGTCAAGGTCAGGGGGGCTTTGGGATGAGAGGCGGTATAAGTGTAGGGACAGGAGGACGAGTGAGTGTGTGTGTGTGTGTCTGTGTGTGTGTGTATGTGTGTGTGTGTCCTGGCTGGATGGCTGACTGGTCTGTAGCTGCCTCTGTGTTTGCTTATTTTATAAGCTGCTTCTTATTGCCTCGCTCCAGGGACGACTTGAGCAGAGGAGCTGGGGGGGGGGGGGGGGCGAGCCCACCCCCCCCCCGCCCCCCCCACCCACCCCCGGGAA
>JAFBJQ010002824.1:179864-193086 GCA_016785345.1 Trinectes maculatus
GTATGCCCCCCCCCCCCCCCCGCCACCTCCCCCCCTCTGTGAAGGGGTGGGTCCCATTGGGATGTAGCGTGGGCGCTCCATTGGAAGGCCTCTGTCTGGCGTCTCATTCAGCGCGACGCTCAGTCACGCTCACTTATGGTAGGAGGGAAAATCACACAATTCAGCCCCAGCCTGATCCAATGACATGTTTCTTTAATGAGGCGGCTCTATGTCTTTGTTTGGGCACCGAATACAAGTCCGGCTGAATAAGACGCAAGTCAGGCGCGCGCGCACACACACACACACACACACACACACACACACACAAACAGCCTTAGTCTATTACCCAGTGAATACTGTCCCTGGGTGACACTAGTAACCTTTACCATACCACAATAATAACAGTTATAATTAATATTATATATTATTGTCCATGTAATGATGTGCAGTTTTTGACGTCTTTTAAAAAATGTCAGGTGAAACCACGTTTACTTTTTGTAACGGAACAAAGTGAGGCCTGTTCGTCGTTTTTTTCTCGCCTGCTGTTCCGCTCTTTTCCGGGGTCGCGCACTTCCAGATTCCTTTCGCTTTCATTTTCGCCGGCCCCGGCGTCTTTTCCAGCAAACGCCACACCATATATCACACACACATGTACACATGTCATGTACGGCGTGTGTGTGTACACGAGCGAGAGCGCCGGGCGCTCGGTGGTGCTGTATGTTCAGGGGTGAGGACTGTCATTAAACTGTCCGCCTGCATCACCACACTCAACCATCACGCTCCCGGGCTGTCTGCTCTGCTTCTCGCCGGGCGCATGAAACAACACACACACATACACACAGGTTCACTTTGCCATCAGCCAGGACGCGCACACACACAAAGTCAACACTATGTCGCCTCACAACTCAAACGCTGACATTACTACTGACGGCATTGATACTGAACGTGTAGATAGTTAGATGTTTTGATATGCAATATGTGTGTGTGTGTGTGTGTGTGTGTAGGTGTGTGTGTGTGTGTGTGTGTGTGTATTCCCATAACAACTTCTTTGCCGGCAAACTTTACTGCCTTTATTTATGGAGTGGTGACAGGTAAATAAATAAGTTAATTAAATTAAATTGAGGAGATATATACGTGAATTCTAAAATATGTCGGTTGTAAAGCTGTCGCTGCTGTGTGACCATCAGGGAGCGGTAGTGGACACTCCTGTCTCTAAACCACGCGTCCCTCAGTTTCAGTCCGTCCCTGTGTTTTCGCTCACGTTCAGGGCTGTGGTAATGGGGCATCAGTATGCAGAGAGGCAGACGCATGGCCCTGTGGATCTAATAGGCAGCCAGACTGGAGTGGGGTGGGGGTGGGGGGTGTGGGGGGGTTAAGAATGGCCTCTCCCTCACTTCTCCTCCACCTCGCCTCCTTTATAGCCCCTCTCGTTCCCCACGCCCTGTCCCAAACCTTAATGGGACGTCAGACGGACAGCCTTGCCTGAATAGAGCCGCCTCCGCCCCCTTGTTGTCTCTCCAAAAAAAAAAAAAAAAAAAACCCCCCCCCCCCCCCTTCCTTCCCCTGAACCCCTCACACTGCCAGCACCCATAGCGGCTCCCCTCGGTTCTCAGGGCCATTGAGGGGGTCCCAGACGCCCTCCGCTCTTCAGCCCCTCTCGGCCTAACTCTGCATAAATTAGCCCCGTCTCCCTGGTGTCTCGTCAGCCGGTTGGGGCCTGGCCCCGGGTCTGCCGACTCCCAATCTGCCGCTCCTGTCACCTTCTGCACCCCCCCCCCCCCCCCCCCCCCCCCCCTTCCCCCCCACGCCCCCACCCACACTTACTGTATCCCAACAGTCTTTCTCCCGGAATCGCTGTTTCTTCCGCTTCTGCCTCTTTTTTGTCAAACCTCCCCTTCCCTTTTTTTTTCCCACTCCCAAATCCCTCGACACATTCAGTCCCACCTCACCTGCTTTATATTCTCCACCTTCCCTCCATCTCCACTTTTCTTATCCGTCTCGCAGTGTTACCCAGATCAACCAAGCCCTCACTCTCCTCCTCTCCTCTCCTCTCCTCTCCTCTCCTCTCCTCTCCTCTCCTCTCCTCTCCATCTCCAGGATATTGTTTACATCTGTCCTGCTAATCACTGGCAGAGCCTCTCTAGACCCCACAGATGTTGCAATAATACAGGGGATTAGTGGGTTTAACACTCTGGGCTTATTTGGGGAGTTTTCCCAGTGGTCCGGCAGTGAAGCCCGTCAGCTCCTCTGACTTTGACCTTTTTTTCCTGTGCTGAGATCCTGCAGCCCTGCTTCACTTTGATTTGTGTTTTTTTTTAAAAAAAAATAATATATATATATATATATATATATATTTACAAAGGTCTGGCATGCTGATGTTGTTGTATCCAGACTGGTGAACTGGGCTCTCGCTGCCTGCAGCTGCAGGAAGGCGCATGTGTTCAATGCAAGCGGCTTGACATGTGACGGGGGGATTACGCCGCTTTAACAACAAACACTTCTCTTTATTCCCGCAGCTTGTTCACCCACTTCAGCGCCGCTTCCACATGTTCCTCTCTCGGATTTTTATTTTAACCTTCGCCGGCGCCCCACCGCCGCTCATTTGTATTTCTCCGGCGTCCTCCGTCTGTTAGCAGTTGCCAGCTAGCGACTCAGTTTGCTCTCTCTCCATCAGTGTGACGCGTGAACCTCCCCAGCCTCCTCCTCCTCCTCCTCCTCCTCCTCCTCCTCCTCCGCTCAGCACTGAGAGATAATTAGATGGCCTTCTCAGACTCAGCATCTTTGCTGCTCCCCTCTGCGTCACGCAGCCCAGTTCTGTTTTATGACCAAGCACATCCAGCGTCTGAAACGCTGTGTGTGTGTATGTGTGTGTGTGTGCAGGTGGGGGTGGGGGGTCAGTATATGTCTGTCTGGATCCTAATCCCAAAGGTGATATTAGTCTGGTAGGGGGCAGCCCATCCCCCCCTCCAATATATATATATATATACATGTACGTGCTGCAGGCATTGGGGTCAACCAGGAAGCCCAGACAGGCTCTGCCTTGACCTTTGACCCATGTCTGTCTGCAAGCTCAGGGGTCGTGCACACCATTGATACAGACAGCTGATAGAGGCACAAATAAACGCACCCTCTCCCCCCGTAACGTTTCACCAGCTCGTAACAGTTTGGTGTCTGGCGAGAGACGATGACTCAGACGTCCGTCTCTCATCACTATGCACATATGTGATTCCTTTATCACCAGCGGGTCCGTCCCCGTCAGCGGCTAAAGCCAACAGGGAGAACATGTAAAAGAGAGTGAACGTTAATGTATGTAGCGATTGCGAGGACTTTGTTTTTACTGATCAGCTGTATCCCTCTGGTTATGTCTCCACAGATAAAGTCAGAAGTGGCGCCATGAATCAGCCTCCGTCACTAGGCCTGAATCTGACTTTGCACGTTAAGCCTGGGCCGCGTATGGAAATTGCCGCATGTGCAAAAGGGGATCGTCAGACACACATCATCAGAGTCTGTGTGGATGTGGACAGGTAAGTTTGAGTCCTTTCTAAAAGGTATGTATTTTCCAAAATTAGTATCCTACTCTATTTTGCTATGTATCTGACTTTCTATTATATTGACTGGAAAATAGTTGTGACATTGTTGTGAGATTGTTGCTGTTGCATTACGTTATGTGTGCATTTATATTTCTACTCACACTGCAATGAACTAATTGATGACCTCTGATATGATACGTATTTTCAATAAAACTGAATAATTTATCAAATGAAAAAACTGCCTACGTTTTTTCTTTCTCCCGTTAACAAGTTCGTACCTGAATCTGTCTACACTTTATCTTTTCCAATTATTCTCACACAAATCATGATTTAACACACATCAGGAAGTGGTATCGTCGCACTGGGTGACATGGTTCCACTTATGGTTCCACATGGTTCCACTTATTTTCGTTTCCTATTTATTTCCTATTTCATTCTTTATGTAACACCTCGTGTTTCTTCTTTTGTACTATCTTGTGTCACTTTGGTCATGTATTATTAACGTATTATTTTTATTGTAAGAACTGAATCACCTCGCTGTTGAAATGTGCCTTTATAATAGTAGCTTTGCTCTACCCGTTTTACTTCGCTTTGCTAAAACTATATTTCTCATGTGTCATGAGAAATTTCTTTTGTGTTTTATTAAAGAAAAAACAAAACGAAACAACAGATTTGCGGCTGAGTGTCACAGACTGGACAGAAACACACCCTGTCCGTTTTGTTCTTTTTGTGGGCTTTGTTGACAATAAAAATAAATACAGGTATCATGCAGGAAGTGGTACGAGCAGCTACAGGAGCCTGTTCGTTTTAATTACTCTGATGATTCCAGGACGGGCCGAGGGTCTGGAGGCGGAACAGTTAAACCTAGTGGCCTAAATCCGTGGTGTCAATTAGGTGCCTTTGTGTGCAGACAGCAGGGGTGTTGAAGCGAGTTGCTGAGGCTGAAGGAAACTCGGAACAATGATACACATTCATAACCCCCCTCCCACACACACACACACACACACACACACACACACACATACACGCATTGGTCCCAGGTTTTGTGGCGATCACACCTCCTTTTGTTTTTCTTCAAACAGCTAGAAGGGCCGATGGCCCAGTGGCCCCTGTGTGCTGCGCTGCCCTGGCTGGAATGGGCTCCCTGCTCCCCTCTGGTTCCCCCCCTCTGGGCTCTGTCCTGGCCCCCCGCCCCCCGACTGGTCCTGACCAGATATTAGGGACCAGGCAAGCCTCCATGGCCAGGACGGCACAAAAGGAGATGTGTGTGTGTGTTTGCGTGCATGCACCACAGCCCTGAAAGACAGTAGGAGATTATCCCATTCTGTGTGTCCAGTCACCAGTGCAGTATTGACCAGTGTGGGCCACCCAGAGAGCGTCCAGCCAGCCGTGAGATGGCCTGATATACATGCCCTGCTAGATTCCCCCACTCTCACCAGGGAGAGCGTCGAACCCTGCAGGCTGGATGCTTTCTAAAGACACCGGAGTCTGCACGAGGAGTGACCAGCATACCACACACACACACACACACACATGAATGCGCACACACACATCTCAGCGTACCCTCTGTACAGTGAAAGACATTGCCATCAGGTCGTTTTCTGTGCCCTGTGAGGCGAGGCGGAGGTCATTGGGAAGGTGGAAAACCTCTTTAATGGTGGGAATGATACCATAACACCTATAGATAGAGTTACGGATCATGTCACATGCAGTCTGTGTACAGCGTGCACGTCTGGCGGCGAGGCCTGCTGCTGGTGGCGAGGGCGAGCTTGTTTTTTAAAAGAGAGAATTACTGTTTCCCAATTTTCTGTACAACTCACTTACCTATGTTTATTTTTATTTTTTATCAGTATTACTGTTTAGTGTGTCTGAATAAAATGCTCCATTTTTTTTCTTTTGTGTTTTTCCTGTTCTACATGTAAAGACTGTATTGAGGAATACAATAAACATATACATGAATATATTTTTTTTAATCCTTTTTGTTTGCGTTATTGAAAGTCTGTCCAACCTGTCGACCCGCGCTGACTCGTGGCCCCTCATCGAGCTGTAAAAACAGCCCCTTATTGACTGGAACGAACCCTCGGCGGGCAGCTAATTGCCTTTTAATTGCTCACTTGTTTGTTTGTCAATGGCGGAGTCTCTCACAGCCTGTCTGTTAACAACACAAAGGCCTTTAACAGCATGGCAGCGCCACACAATGCTCATTAAATGTAAAAACAAATACGATTTTATTGCAGGAAAGGAAGTCTGGCGTCACGAGGAAGCAATGTGAATAGCATCATGTTATTTCTACGTGTTGATGTGGTTTATCCACAGCCACTAAAGCACGCGATATTGTTTTTATCACCTGTGAGGAATTAGTGGATTATGTGGTTTTACAATGCCGTATTAAACATGTCGGAATAAACAAGTCGGAATAAACAAGTTGGAATAACAACACGCGTTCCACTAGTTTTCTGTCATAAATTTTGGGCCTTTGTTATCCTTTTTCTTTTTTTCTCTTTTTCTCTGACTGGTTAAATTTGGCTTATAAGGCGAGTTGCTTTTACACAGCATGATGAAGTCGATGAAATAAGGGAGACTTAATTAATTATACAGAAAAAGGGGAAGAAGCAAATTAGCCATGAGTACGTGATTATAACAGTAATGATGTTGGATCAGATGGGTAAAAACCTGCGTGCTCAAATTGCTAATTAAGATTAACAGTGAAAATAAGTAAGTTAGTTTTATATTTTGTGGGGTTTTTTTTATTTTTTTTTTTATTTCCAGAGCTGTTAAATGTTATTGCAACATGTGGCATTAAGATGTGAGTCAGACGCTCGCTGGTTAGACACTGTAATGTTCTCTGTTTTCCCAGTCGGTCTCATTAGATAGTGTCTTAATTGTGCTTTATGAAACAGGACGAGTCTGGAGGATAGTCAAGGTATTATTCACTACTGATGTGTGCTTTATGTTTTATTGAGACAATTTAAAAGAATGGACGGTTCTGATTGATGGCATGCAATTACTTTATAACACTAAAACATTAATAAATATAATACAGCCCAGAGTTTATTATGTCAATTTATTTCACTTTCTCATCATGGCCATGTTGATTCACTACAACCTTAACAAATATGACAACGAAGGAGTCACAACAATTAGACAAAACATGAAACAATGTGCGTCTCACTTGAACGAGCATATATGATTAAAGGTGTATTGAGTAAAATATTAAAGCACAGTATAACAAAATGGCATGTTTACACTGAAGGTGATGTACCGTATGAGACGGTCCCGTCAAATTTGCTTTAATTTTGTTGATTATAATGTTAGAATGCAGAGAAGCAGAAGGTTTTATCTGAACCAGCACAAGAGCAGTTCATTTGGAGTTTGCAATTAATTTCTCATCTTGTCTAATTTTGATGAATTAAAAAAAAATGAAAGCAACAGAAATTAATTTCTCACGCTTAATGTCTATGCTCCAATGTCCTTACATTGACATGTGTGTGTGTGTATGTGTGTGTGTTTGTCCTTGCAGGAGTTATCTAGCTGAACTTGGTCTAGCATATATAATCTGTAGGTTTAGCTCAGAGTACATATAGAGGAGCAAGTTGAGGGTAAGGTGAGGGGGTGGGGTTGGGGGTCGGGGGGGGGGTTGCCAAAAGTGGTGTGGGCGGGTTGCATTGAAGCGTCCGAGAACTTGGAGCCTAGTTTGTCATGCCGACTGCAGCGATGCCATTGAATGTGGACACAGGGAGCAGAAGGTTCACAGGACCCCGGCCTTTCTCATGCAAAGTGGAAATACATACATGTTTATAAATGGACACTCTCCCACTGAGGCCAGGGTCAAGGTTCCTTTTGCCTCGTGAGCAATACGTGCACTATAACGTGAAGTTGCAATACCACCATAAAAATTAAAAATAAAATAAAAAACACAGCCTCTTGTAAATTATACCATATTGTAATGATCAGTGGTGTGTTATGTCTTTAATTTTCATTTCATTTAATTTGAATTATAAAATGACACCCTGAACAAATGAAAAAAATGAGGGTGCGTACTATTTCATATATCATAATTCTTATTTGTTCATAACAAATGCCCACTAACAGTAACACCCACTTTTAACTTCACACAACCCCCGACACTGTGCCTCCACAGGAAGTGGCATGAAAGTGACCTCACTTCCTGACTAAAAAAACGTTTCTGTTCTACTTTTTCCAGCAAAACACAAATTCTCTTTAAATGTCGACTTTGGCGACACCTGGGCTCCGTGATTCTCATTTCTGCTTGCTGCTGCATTCTCCGCCGCTCCCCTCTCATCCATTTCACCTGATCCAGAGAGGGAGGGTGGGGGGCAGGAGGGAGGAGGCGAGGGGGGGGCTACTTATTTCATGTTAAATCTGTTCAAATGCCAAGTGGTGAAAATGTCAGCTGCAGCACAACCCCCCCCCCCCACACACACACACACATTTACTGTCTTTAGATGCGAACACGCCGTGCAAATTAATGTGTTACCACCTACGCCTTCGACACAGCGAGGAGTAGCATACACCAAACGCACGCACGCTCCTGTGTGTGTGTGTGTGTGTTTTTGTGTGTGCCCAGATTTATGTTTTCAGATTTATGCGTATACTATAGTTTCACAACCAGGCATTCAAGGAGTCTCCATTTGTGTGTGCTTGTTGCGTGCGTGTATGCACGTGTGTGTGTGTGTGTGTTTGTGGCCCCTCATCTGCACTCGGAGCAGCCATTTGCAGCCTGGGTTTGATTGAGTGAAGGCCAACGTAGCCTGAACACTCCCTCTAATGGAAGAGAGGAGCCCAGCAACTCAGTAATGCACTGACCCCCGCAGCTTTTACAACGCTGCCAGCCGATAAGTGGCAATACGCTGGATCTTATGAAATTAACAAGACTCAGCTGGGGGGGGGCAACAGGAGGAGGATGACGTCCCCACAGCACTTATAAATATCAGCATGCGTGGGATATTATAGCGAGTTTTATAGTCGCGGCGCCGTGATTTGATCTTCTCCCTCTCGCTCCTCGTTGTTGTTCAGGCCCCAGTTTAACAGGGCAACGTTTGCACAGAGACGTTTACCTCAGATACAGTGCGTCTCAGGGCTGAGTTTATGAACGCTGCCACGTTGAGGCCCAGGTGCTGAGGACGCTGACTCTTCAAACCGGAGCAGTGCGGCGTCTGCATAGCACCACAAAGGCGTGAACGCATGTGTGTGTGTGTGCGTGTGTGTCTTACTCTTCTCTCACTGTAGCATCCTGTGTTGTGACGTCAAGAGCAGAACCTGAGAGCTGAACGGCCTCCATCCCTGTTTTTGCACCGTCTGCGGTGTTTTAGCTACAGACGACCGACCTCATCCATCCAGAACCGAATGTTCTGAGGTGACCTGGGGTGCGTGTGAGACGACATCGCCGCCTCGGCCACTGTCCTACAGCGTCTGACTGTGATTCGGTGATGGAGACGGCTTTATTTCTATGTGTCTCGCAGTTTAACCTCCTCACCTCTCTCACACAGGCTCGGGTGGCGTCTGTGTGCAGGGGAAGGCTGTAATTGTGAGCGTTTTCGCCCATATAACTATGCATCTGTACGTGTGTGTGTGTGTGTGTGTGTGTGTGTGTGTGTGTGTGTGTGTGTGTGTGAACAGCTATTGTCTGCCGGCGCTCTGCCAGGGCTTCAAAGTGAATTATTCATGCGAGATTTGAATACATGCAAATGGTTCAATCCCCTCTCCTGGCACAGATCCAGGTTACCTATGGCAACGGCGCCTTCAAGAAGCATCTTTCCATCCCTCCTCCTCCTCCTCCTCCTCCTGCTTCTCACAGGCACCCGCCCTCCAACCATGTTATCCACCCAGTGGTATTGTTTCGATTGTTGCAATACCAGGCTGGGTGGCTGCACGCTGTAGGCTGGCAGGATATCCCATAATTCACAGTCAAGGTCATATAGACAGGGTGGATGGGAGACAGAGGGATGGACAGATGGAAGGAGGGCAGGGTCCCTGCGCCCCCGGATGATCAGATGTTAAGTTTAGGCGATGACACTGGTACAGATAAAGAAGCGGTGACTGGCGTGAATGATATTTTCACCAGTGCGACAGCTCATGTGCATGACTCACTACAGCGACACAGGATGAGTCCAATAACCAATAATGACTGAAGGCAGCATAACATCCTTCAGTATCTTATTTATTTTAACACACTGGAAACAGCAGTGTTAACAAACGGGAAATATTTCAAACCTGTTAGTACTGTATAGGTCAAAGTAATATTGAACCAAACAGTAGTAATATACATTCTGAGGTTATGATTTAGATTAATCAGTCAGCTGTGTGAGTGTTGTGCTTTTTGCGCGACATTCAAAATTTTATTAAGTGAGTTACTGAAAATCAATTGTGTTTTTTATGTTTTTTTTATAATAATGTAATAACAATCAATTTTCCAAATAAATAAATAAAAACAGTACTTAAAAAGAGGAATTATTTATCTTTCCTCGAAACATTTTGATTAATACCTGAATTTACACTCTTATTTTGTCATCATATCTGTGCATAAAAAAATAAGAAAAAAAACACAATACCTAAATTTTTCCTTCATACATCCAGAATTTCTTTGTAATTAGTCTTTTTAGCGTTTCAGTGTTTTCTTTTTCACATCATTTTATTCATAACTATATTCATATTAATATTAGCTTAACAGTGCAACTGACTTTAATTGTGTATAGAAGGCTGGAAAGAGTGATAGGAAGGTCAAGTTCAGGCCATGAGGTGATCAGAGCCTAACTAACCTCCATAATGGCCCAGCACGCACAGGGCTGCACAGCTACTCAATGCTGCCACCTACTGCTGAAGAAATACACGACAGGTGGCGTTGCAAACATGTAGGTCAGAAGTTTATTATCAAATTCATAGTCATTGCGTGTTTATTTCAACGTGTCAGCACATTATTCTACTTTTCAAGTTCAGCTTCTCAACCGAGATGAAAAAAAAACACATTTACTGAATTTGTGTGACATTGTAACATTGTGACTATTTTCAGCTATTTGAATAAAACCCTGTTATTGTAGATTTTAGGCGTGAAGGTTGTTGTTAGTCATATTAAAACACTACTGTAACAATAAAAACCAACAGATTTCAGTTTCAAATATAACGTCACGTTAAACGTCACTGTGGAGCGAATCCCTTTTTTTAGTCCCATAGCACCCTCAAGTGGACAAAATGAGTCACTGCTCGTTGTAATGAATGGACAATTTATTGCATGGTCATTTTTGCTTGAGACAACTGTAAACTGGCATGTTTGAAAATACTGTGCCATGTAAAGTATTACTTTACATCAAGTGAAGTACTTGTTTAGACATGTTTAGATGTTCTCAGCAAACAGTGAGTAACACTCCAGTAATAGCAACGATTAGATATGTAAAACAATGTAAGCGCTGTATAAAAAATGAAATCTCATTTTGTTATATATGCACATAAGCAAAACATCTGTAATGCATTGATTGGTTTTATTATTATTATTATTTTTAAATATTTGAATAATCTCCATTTATTAGACATCACAATGCCTCAGTGCTGGATGGACAGTGAACCTGTGCAGTCCTGCTGCCATTATCACCCCCTCCTACAATCATCTGTTTCTTTCATCAGTTCTAATCAAATCCACATAGGCACTAATATAACATTTTACATTTAAAGTGTTCTGCCTGTATCAGGAACAAAATCATATATCTGACAAGATCGGGTCAATAATCAAAGTCAAAACAACCAAAAACAAATTGGAGAAAAATACAATTTGAAGAAATATGACGGATTACAAAGCAATTTTCTCTTTGTTGCTTCAGGATTACGTTCAAAAAACACTGCAGGTGCAATAAAGTGCAAGAGCAACTTGATAACTCAACGCAAAGATTCATCTTATTCATCGATCAAAACCAAAGTATCCTCCGAAGTATCCTCCGTTTTTCACTTTTAATCACTTCAACCTTCATGATGACGCCAAATGATTCCAAAGCAGAATTGTGATTACGTGAACACATATATTTAAAGACACTCCCCCCCCCCCAGTTTTGTGTCTCCTCACTCAGCTGATTGTGTGTTTACTAAACTCTGAGCTGCTGTGTGTTTTTTTTTTTGTGTGTTCTCCAACCCACACTCCTCCAACATCCTGTGCGCCATGAACAGGACCGTGCAGCAGAACGTCCCCGCACCATGTGCAGAGACTTATCGTCGCCACGAGAAAGACCTGACCACCTCCGTCATGCCAGTCTCATCTGTGCTTTCCGCTCCCCTCCTCAGTCCCTCCTCGCTCAGTGGGTGAAGAAGCCCATCTGATGCAATTTGTGCAGAAGGTTGTGCGTTATGTCAAACGTGGTGAAGCTAACCCCCACAGCAACGGGCCCTTTCACCCAGTTCATGCTCAGGCCTTTGTATAGTCCTTTTGTAACGCCTTCCTGTTTGACAATCTCACGTATGGTCCCCAGAATCGTGGGGTAGGATGAGCCAGTGACGCCGGCGGTCTGCATGCGCCTACGTACCACGTCCAGAGGGTACGAGGCAGACTGTCCAATCAGGCCCGCACAGGCACCGAAGGCCAGGCGCTCATACGGGTACGGCTGGGATCGCTTTGTTCTTTCTGCAAATGGAAATCAAAACAACATTCGTATTATTCAATAAAATTCCACTTTGCCAAATCATAACTGAGACATTAAATAAGAAAAAAAAATACTATGTCCATTACCTGTGTGTAGCTTCTTCAGGGTCTCATATGTAAAGAAAGTGATTCCTGCATATGGGATGACGCCCAGTATAGTGGGAGTGAAGCCTCTGTAGAGGGTCTTAACCCCTTCCTCTTGCGAGATGCGCACAAACACGTGCATGATGTTACTGTACCTGTTTTGTTTTTTTTTTTTAAAAAGTCATCAGATAAGTCAAAAACATTATTTGAATGTGATGTCTGATGATTTCGACACTGTCTTACATTTCTCTGGCGGTTACTGCCATCCTGGCTCGCACCATGTCTAAGGGGTAGGTCAGCATAGCAGCAGACGTGCCAGCGAGAGAGCCGGCCAGGAAACGTGGGAGAGGAGGGAGAGATCTGGAACAAGCGACACGATTCATACGACTTGGAGCTAAATGTGAGGCTCAGCAGAATATGCTCCTACACAAGATGTTTAAGCTGGCACCTGAATTTTGCAGTGTGCCAACAGATACCTATGATGAATAAAGATAATTGACTGCTGAAGAACAAATTGTGAACTCACTTTCCCTGGAAGCCGTAGTGGCTTCCCAGCAGTTTTTTGTATTGTTCATGGGAGCAGAACTGGATGGCAGCATAGGGCATGACCCTAACCATGGTGGCAGAGTTTCCCCTCCAGAGACTGAGCAGCCCATCCTTCATGTATGTACAGTAGATGAGCCTGAAGGCCTCCTGTGTGCAGTTGACAAAGAGCGTATGCTGGTTAGGAGCAGTAGATGTAGATGTTTACAGTCTGTTTAGACAAAATGACTATGTTGTAGTTTAAAATGTAACGACACAGTTGTGAGAGGCTGCAACCATCTGTACCTGCTAAATGAGAACTAATTGATCAGTTGTCAAAAGTGTAATTGTTTTATTCTCCTTTACCTGACTATCACTACTATATATATATATATATATATATACACACACACACACACACACACACACACACACACACACACACACACACACACACACACACACA
>JAFBJQ010002824.1:193182-226441 GCA_016785345.1 Trinectes maculatus
TATGTATGTATGTACACTATAATGTAGCTGAGTGAAGGACAAACAACTGAAATTACCTTAGCTGAGAATCTGTTTGAAGAAACTGTGGGGAAAAAACAAGACACACAAAAAATCTCAAGGTTAAACAACACACACGCGCACACACGTATAGGCTAAGCATTTACTAAAGGGATTAGGAATTACTTAAGAGTATTTACAACAGTCAGGGAAAACTTTGGCACAAATATCAAAACGGTGTTAACACAAAAGTACACCAATAAGACACTTACATATAGCCTATTTAATTCTACATTTCTTACAGTTCATTACAATTCTGTGTGTTCTTACCTTGGAAAATGATCTTTGTCCGATCCAGAGGTGCTATGACTGTTTTGGCCACAGCTCCAGCAAACGCACCACACAGCAGTGCGTCCACAGCAGTCACTCTGGGCCTCAGGTCCTGTGTGTACACACACACACACACACACACATGCATGTGTTTATATTGCGTTACTTTAACAGCATGGAGACTCATTCACCCTGCTTTATGTGCACGTTTTATCTTCACAAGCAAAGTACGAGTCACGCAACCATCAGCACTTAAACTACGTCAATCGGCGACAACAACACAACTTCGAAATTTGCATGTGGTTTAACGCCGGGGTGACTCAACTGTTTTGCGACAGAATCACAAGTGATAAAGACGAATTGAGGCCAAGAGGTGTGTGTCTGCGTGTGTGTGTACGTGTGTTCATTCTGCTTGAAGGGACAGTTGAACCCAATAAACAGTCCCACTGACTGATAAGAAGGCCGTCTGACAAACACGTGCCTGAACGGAAATCAGCAGCACGGAGACAAGATACAGGATCATATTTATTTGATTCATTCTACAACATCAAAGCTCTGATATGACCGACACACAACATCCACACTGTCCACCTGTAACCTACAACTACCCACTGTGTTATTCTGTAATCTAAGGCGAGCTCTGGATCACCAGGCACCTCCCTGCTATTTACAGCTATGTACCGGGAGAGGCATGTCCTTCATGAGTATGTACAGCACCCGAAAGGCCTCACGACATGGCACAACAACAACAACCACATGGTGCCCATAGAGTCACACAGCACTGATCTTTTAATGACTGAAATCATACACATAAATGATAAATAATCCCTTTCTGGGACAGTTCCTTTTACATTCACATCATGATGAGATCATTTTCAAACTGTCCAGTTGCCATTGGCTCAACAATATGAAAGAAATGTGCTCAAGACAAACATATGATTTGTTACAGTAGACTGGATTTTGCTGCATTTTTCCAATTGAAAACAAAACCTGGATTGTACAAACTGTCTCGACGTGTCAAAGCAGGTGTGGTGATTAGTGATCAGTGTGTGGATGAGTCATGTGAGGGAGGCAGAGCTCACCTTTGCGGGGCCGGAGGGAGGCAGAGCCAGCACGGTGGCCTGCGCCACGGGGAGACGGCCCTGATGGGCCATGTGTGCCACTCACCGAGAACCGGGGCTCGTCGCCACACGCTCAGTCAGGTAAACACGCTGCGAACGTAAACAGGAACACATGTAAAGGACAGTTCAAATAAATAATAATAATAAAAATAATAAAGCCGTCACCAGACAGAAATAAACAACGCGACGCGTCTCCGTCACCATAACGCGCGCGCGCGCTGCGTGATTACGCGCACGTCCTTCTCCAACACAAACAGCCTGGCATGTAAACACGGTGTTTATAGCATTACAGCAGACCTCTCCGTCCTTACGCCATAGTAGCATGTAAACAATACATGTAAACTGATACATATATAAAACAAAACGAATACATAAGAAGAAGAATGAGTCGTCACATTCTTCCACTTGTCAGTTCTCCAAAATAACTTGGTGACCACGCCTCATCAAAACAAACACAAGCAAATCACGGGCCTACACACAGTGTAGCAGCAGTGTGTGTGTGTGTGTGTGTGTGTTATCTTTGTTGCAGTTAAATCCATAACGCTGCAAAGGCTAATAACTGTTGCGTTGCGATACCTTTGTTTGTGTTTACAAGTCGTCTGCGGGTTCCTGCACACGCCTCTCTCTCTCTCTCTCTCTCTTTGCAGGCTGCAACGCACTCCGCTCCGCGCGCTGATCCGGATCCGTCTGTCGCTCACAAGTTGCCACTGGCTGCGACGTGTCGTCGTTTCAGGGTCTCGTGCGACTGTGGGGTGATTGTGACAGACAGGTGTGGAGCTGCAGCGCAGTGTGTTGTGTATTTATAGACGACCGAAGCGACTGCACGTAGCCTCTGCCCCCCCTCTCCTCCCCCCCCCCCCCCCCCCTCCCCCCCCCCCCCGCTCCCCCCCCCCCCCCCTCCGGCCCCCCCTTCCCCCCCCCCCACCCTCCCGCCCCCCGCGTCGTTTCAGGGTCTCGTGCGACTGTGGGGGTGATTGTGACAGACAGGTGTGGAGCTGCAGCGCAGTGTGTTGTGTATTTATAGACGACCGAAGCGACTGCACGTAGCCTCTGCCCCCCCTCCTCCTCCTCCCCCTCCTCTGCGCACAACACTGTCTGGGCTTCTCAAGTTGAGCCGTTCGGCTCCTGAATCACCCGGAAGAATGATTCGACTCTTCGTACCAAATCAGGAACCACGAGTCCGAGGTGTCAATTAACGCGGATCCTATGAGTCCTCTGACTGGCTGCTGCTAAAGCACACAAGCTCACCGGAAACACTGTAGACTCGCCGGAAACACCGCGGACTCAGATGATTCGATTCACTGATTTCACTTCAGTCTGTGATTCTAATATGTTGAATATTGAAATAAACAAGTGGTTAATCACACTGGTGTTCGGTATTGTTATTGTTATTATAATTATTATTGTTGTTGTTGTCGTCGTCGTCGTCGTCAGTATTAATGATATGGTTTAGTAATACAGAATATTTTATTTTATGTAAAACAACAACGAACAACAGTGCCTTGATGTGATTTGTACAACAAAGCATACTCTTGATGACATCACCCCTGCGTGATGTTTCACATACATACACACATAGATATAAAATGTTTCTCTGTGCATTTTTTATTATTATTATTGGGAGGTTAGCCAACCACAGTGATTCAAATGAACCGGATCACTTTAGTGAGTGACTCAGAGTAACCCGAGTCCGAGTTTTACCATTACTATTTTGAAGTTCTTAAAGAAACTGGGGCAGCGTAGTCTCTATTTTGGACTACAATACCCAAAAGCTAATCCCGTTATTCTGTTGAAATCTCGCGAATTTACTGGCAACATTGGGTTGCCAAGTTCCTCATAATCAACATAGGCTGTATTTAGTCTGTGTACTGTGTACTGCTTTTTTTATGGTTTTTAAAACGTTTTCTCACAGTCAACAAACACAACCAGATTAATTATATACGCTTTTACAGTTCAGTAGTCCATAAAATAGTGCTTATACACTGCTTAATGGATAAACTATGAAATAAAAATGTCTGTATTTGCCTTATAATAAATATTTAAAATCAGTTTCTATTTTATCAACTATTATTTATCTTTTACTAAATGAACAGATGGTGTTTTTATTCAAATCAAATTGTATCTGTTAATGTTTTTCCTGAGCCCTATTAAGCCCTCTTGCTTGACCTATGGTCATTATTGCACAATTTGTTGTATATTTCTTTTATCAGTCAGAAACAGGAAAAAGATTCACATAATAATTTTACCAAAGTTCAACCTAACCTCGTTTCCCCTGACCATTTAAACTGGGAGATGGCTGACATTTGACCTTAATACCTTTATATTATCAGTACGTTCACAAGTAATCACTTTTTAAAATGCACTTTTCATGCAAAAAATATAATTGTAACTGCAGAATTTGTCCTTCATAAAGTTGGAGATAGAGAGGCAAACTAGCCTTTTTGGTTAACTGAGATATTTTCAGAAATGTAATTACTATACATGGTCCATGTAAATAAGAAACTGAACAAAACTAACTTAGTTGAAACAAAGCAGTTTATTGTAACCAGGTTGAAACTTTTACTAATGCATAATAATAGTAATAAAGAGAGACAAATAAAAAGTATTCATTTGGGTCTTTCCACGCTTTGATTGGGGGTGTTCTGTGTGACCGGACCTGGCAACCCGGGAATCTGGCTATACCGCTGAAAAACTTGTTGTTGTCGGGCAAAATGGCGTCAAACGTAGAGGCCCCGGAGCGCTGGTACCTCGCCCTGCTCGGCTTTGCGGAGCATTTCCGAACCTCCAGTCCGCCCAAAATCCGGCTCTGTGTGCACTGTCTACAGGCCGTGTTCCAGTTTAAGCCTCCGCAGAGGATCGAGGCCCGGACCCATCTCCAGCTGGGCTCGGTTCTCTACCACCACACGAAGAACAGCGAGCTGGCCCGCAGCCACTTGGAGAAAGCGGTGAGGGGATGCTGGGATCAGGAAAGAGCGGGGATGCGGCGGAGAAGGGGTCGGATGTAGGCCGCAAGCAGCGATAGCAGCAAGCGACAGAAGCGTTTAAATAGCAGCTAATTCACGATGTTTACGTTTAAAGAAGAGATAAAACATCATATTGTATTGTTTTATGTGGGCGTCTGTATTGTTTAACATTCGTCCAGAGTCGACAGACCGCTTTCGCTCTCTCTCTCCCTTTGACCGAGCCTCAGTATGGGATTATTACTACGGTACATAAAAATTACAAACACCGCTAACATTTTGAATGGTTTGTTTTGCAGTGGTTTATATCGCAGCAGGTCCCACAGTTTGAAGATGTCAAATTTGAAGCTGCCAGCATTTTGTCAGAACTCTTCTGCCAACAGGTAAAGGGACTGTTGTTACAGCTACATTAACCTTTAATATGATATCCAGGTGTTAGCAGAAATGTTAGCTTAACAGTGTATGCTTGTAATATAGTACCATTAAGGAAATTCAAAAGCTAATTTGTCGTTTTCAAGGTGTTACATTCAACGAATGTTTGGACATTGGTATTTATTATTGATTACTCTGTATTGATTTTTGTAATCAATCAGAATTTGGTGGACTCAGCAAAACCCCTGTTGCGTAAGGCCATCCAGATCTCACAACAGACACCATATTGGCATTGCAGATTGTTGTTCCAGTTGGCGGTACGTATGACTATAACAGTGTCTCTATAAGGGTGACGTTGTTTTTGTCACTCATGTTCATATGGATGTTAAACAGATGAAATCCCATCAAGTTCCCCACTGTCTACTTTACAAGATGGCATCCAGTCCGAGTTCCGTCTGGTTACACTTTCACTTTAAATGTGTTTGTTAGATTTTGCTTGAGTCTTTGCGTCTTGAGACTTTGCGACCAATAAAGTCACCAGCAATGACAGGAATGTTTTTATTGACCCTTTCAGCAACTTCATACACTGGAGAAAGACTTGGTGTCAGCGTGTGACCTCCTAGGGGTCGGTGCCGAGTACGCCCGTGTGGTGGGCTCAGAATATACCAGGTAAAGGTCACCTAGGCCTCTCACGACTGCATTTTTATTGGACAGCATACAACACAACAGACTAATCGGAAAACACACTACACACACTGCAGAGCTGTGATTTTCAAATACTTGTTGAAAGTACTGTTTGCTTCAGGAGTCATATGCGTCCTCCTGATTAATGCTTTATAACAATGTTCATTCAGTTTTGTCTTGGATGTGAGTACGTATCTAACTAGTTTAGTTTTCAACCATTCACCAGTTATTACCATCTGAAGCACACAAAAGATATTTCTAGGTATGTGTAGTAAATGAGTTTCGGTCTGGTCACTACGCTTCTGTGTCTATTCATATTGAGGATTTAATCTTATTACCATATAAAGGCTGGCCCAGACCAGGTAATAAGAAATGGTTCAAAGATGTAAAAAGGGAAAGACTGACCTAATGTGTTTGCTTTTTTCAGGGCATTGTTCCTCCTGAGTAAAGGAATGGTAAGTTTTTTTGTCAAACTTCACTTTATCTGTATTGTCACAGCAGCATTTAAATTCAGATGTCTTTCAACATTTTCAATATCTAAATATCTTAGTAAAATAATAATTTTGTACACATCAGTAGTAATAGTATATAGGTTAAAACAAAAGTATCATTGATTGTCATAATAGGGAAATTGGGATCATTCTTTGTTTTTCTCTCTTTAGTTGCTGCTAATGGAAAGGAAACTTGGGGAGGTGCATCCTCTGCTCACACTGTGTGGAACTATTGTAGAAAACTGGCAGGGAAACCCAATCCAAAAGGAGTCCCTGAGGGTCTTCTTCCTGGTCCTACAGGTCACACACTACCTTGATGCTGGACAGGTGAGAAATCCAGTCTGGAAGAGTGAGATAAATCCAGGTGGATTTGGGTTTAAATTACCCAGCCATTGTGAACACTACGGTCAACATGCGCGCACATGCTCATTTTAGTGCTATAGGGAGGATGTCTGGGTGCAACCAAGATATAAGAAATATTTTTTGTCCATGTTTCCCCAGGTGAAGAGCGTGAAGCCATGTCTGAAGCAGCTGCAGCAATGTATCCAGACCATTTCGACACTCCATGATGATGAGATTCTTCCCAGCAACCCAGCAGACCTCTTCCACTGGCTCCCCAAGGAGCACATGTGTGTCCTCGTCTATTTGGTAATGCCCCTTTTCGTTTCTCGTGCTACATATTAGTAGTTGTAGTCCCTCAAATAAAACATTAAATTCTCTCGAGGCAGAAATGTGGTTTGTTATGGTCATAAAGCACTTGAACTGGCAAAAACACTAATTGTTTTTAGATTAGTTACAAAACACTGGTCATGCACTGCTCTGTTATTAAAACCGGTAATCAAGTTTAATAAATGACATAGGTGGTGTTAGTGTTTGTATTATCCCCTAGGGCAGCTTTTCACAATGGCAACAAATGTGATTACTGTGCCAATTGAAACACACTGCCCCTCACTCGCAAGATCGTATGCCATTTATTTACACCATGGGACCCAGCTTTGTTTAATAGGAACTTTATTTGGACTTGGTTTTTTGCAGCATTTAGCACTAGTGACTCACAGCAAGAGGGTCACCGCAGCTGTCCAAGTATAGATAGTGAATGAATGGATGGATGCTGGTAATGCTTTCTCTTGTCATTTTCCAGGTGACAGTCATGCATTCGATGCAAGCAGGCTATCTGGAGAAAGCCCAGAAATACACAGACAAGGCTCTTATGCAACTGGAAAAGCTAAAAAGTTAGTCGCCCGTCTTCTTCCTATGCTTCTTGAAACAAAATGTCAGCATGAATACATGCTGACATGTGAAGAGTGAATCACATTTTGCACCACTTAATTGTGAATTTTATTGTTCATATTTATATGTACGGTTTAGTGTTGGACTGCAGCCCCATCCTCTCTACCTTTCAAGTCATCCTACTGGAGCACATCATCATGTGCCGACTCGTCACAGGCCACAAGGCCACTGCGTTACAAGAGGTATATTGTTTTAGTTTTAATGGCCGTTTATTGGGTTTGGCTGCATTTCATTTGTGGCGGTGTGCAAGATACAGTCAAGCAGCATGAGGAATTCGATTTTGTATTATCTCACCACAATAAACAATTTGCGTGTTTGAAGGAGCTTGTGAAAATGAACAGTGGCTATCTGTTGTCTCCCTCCAGATCTCACAGGTGTGTCAGCTCTGCCAACAGTCCCCCAGGTTATTCAACAACCATGCTGCTCAGCTTCACACGCTTTTAGTGAGTATTGAAGACCTAAATCCTCTTTGACCTTTGCTTGTACAGTGCAATAGCACATAAGGTTGTGAGAACATGGTCAGAAACACAAACTGTGTTTTAATATTTAACCTGTGCCAAGTATAGACACGATTTTATATTTTAGTAGTTATCTGTGATATATAAAAAAATAAATAGACTGAATCACATTTCAGAAAAACCAAAAAAGAGAACCTGACATTTCTGTCGTTGTTGATCTAAAAACTGTATTTTCTCTTTCTCATATCCCAGGGTCTGTACTGTATCTCAGTGAACTGCATGGACAATGCAGAGGCTCAGTTCACGACAGCCTTGCGGGTACGTTTACTGTGATTTGGCTGCGTCTTTTTCATTTACTCGTTACTGCTTATCCTCTCTGCTGTAGCTGTTCTCTTGTCTCAATCATGTCTGTTGTGTTTTTTGTGTTTCAGCTCACCACACATCAGGAACTGTGGACATACATTGTAACTAACTTGGCCAGTGTGTACATAAGGGAAGGAAACAGACACCAAGAGGTCAGTTGAGAAATATCGGGTTATTTGTTACAAGTGCTGTAATTTGTTGATGTAGTTGAGTCCTGAAAGAAGTGGTTTGCTCAGCTTTTTCTTTTTTAAATAATTGTTTCATAAAGACTGTGTTGCTATTACATACTTTGTCCACCAGAGAGCACTTCTATTTATTTTTGAACAGTAAAATGTCCCACACCACAACAGACTTTGATAACAAGAGATCCCTATCTTAGGTTTAAGAAAATACACAGGCTTTTAAGTAACAGAATAAAAGCAAACTTTTTGAAAATAGTGGGTGTCGGTGAAAGAGAAACATAAAATGAATAAATTATCACAGTATTAACATTTTTCTGGTGTTTTTCTCTAGCTGTACAGCCTTTTAGAGAGAATAAATCCAGACCACAACTTCCCAGTCAGGTAAGAAGCATGATTGTGCTATAAGTGTGGTATAATCTAGTGCCAGATAATAAGATAAAACTGCTTTTTATTAAACTTGATCAATGTTATTACATGTTTAACAACTGCATCTTGGTTCTGGTTTAGCTCCCATTGCCTGCGCGCTGCAGCCTTCTACATCAGGGGTCTCCTGTCCTTCTTTCAGGGGCGATACAATGAGGCCAAGTATGGCAAAATATAAATGGAGTCATGCAAACCCAGTCACGGGTCTACCATACACTGACACATGTTTATATTTCTCTGGGGTACAGACGTTTCTTAAGGGAAACCTTGAAGATGTCTAATGCTGAGGATCTGAACAGACTGACTGCCTGCTCTCTCGTTTTGCTGGGCCACATCTTCTATGTACTGGGCAACCACAGAGTAAGACTATATGCACGACAAATGGTTCTAGTGTTTGCACTAAAGCAGGTTTGGTAGTGACCACACTGCCTGGACTATAATTTAGATGCTGCCACCTGTAACCAGGGCCTCGATTATAAATGTACACATTTTTAATATGTTTTTTTTCTCTCTTTAAAGGAAAGCAACAACATGGTTGTACCAGCAATGCAGCTTGCCAGCAAGATCCCTGACATGTCTGTTCAACTCTGGTCTTCAGCGCTGTTAAAAGGTATGCATGTAATTTGAAGCACACATATTTCCTCCAGATTCAGGTTGTAGTCGAGCATAGATTTTGATTGTGCACTGTGCTTGCAGACTTGAACAAGGCCCTTGGGAACAATATAGATGCCCATGAAGCAGCTCAGATGCACCAGAACTTCTCCCAGCAGCTGCTGCAGGACCACATTGCTGCCTGCAGCCTCCCTGAGCATAACCTCATCAGTGTATGTCAGAGAGATTATTGTTTTCAATTGATCTCTATTTTCCTCCTTTCACTATTGTGCAATACAACGTGTTCGTTGTATTTATCTTTTTATGCTTCAGTGTGTTCTGGGTCTGTTTTTTGTAATGCTGCGATTACAGTATTTACCTCTTGTTTTCCAGTGGACTGATGGCCCCCCTCCTGTTCAGATCCAAGCCCAGAATGGCCCCACCACCAGTCTTGCAAGCTTGCTATGAGGATCATCCTGTCTTGCATGTCGCAGTAACTGGTACATTATCACAAACAACAGACTGATCCTTAACAGTGTGCTGTCAGACATTTGTAGCTGAGTTTTGCGAGGACTCTTAAGAGATAACAAACGATAAGCCTTCACCTAACTAGCATCTCAAGATTGCTTCCTAATCATCTGCTATTCCATTGTCAAAGTTGTAACAACAATTACAGCTTCTGTTGTACATGTATTTCATCCTCTCTGGTGGTTTTGATGCTTACAGGTCATGGGGCAGTGTTAGACTCTTGATTAGAGTAGTGAAGGACGTCTTCACCTCTCTGATATGGAGAACCATTCTCTACGCTTGACTGGTTTCATTTTTCCATTTGTTGGAAAATCAAGGTGGTAGATAAGCAGGGCAGTAAAAAACTGTAGAAGAAATTAATTTATTCATGTTGCTATTTTTATAACTGTTGGTAAATATTTTACATCTTGCCTTTTTTGTATGGATACTGTTTTTCTTTTAATGCATGGAAGTTACTGATGTCGACCCGCTGTACAATAGTTTCTGACCTGTGTTGCTAACCACAAATTCTTGCTAGGTAATTTTGTACAAACCCAAAGTAGAAAAAATAGAGACTTCTTGTAATATATTTTCACAGAATAATCGGTTGAACAGTTGGCAGTGTATATTGTTTTGGGACAGTGCACAAATGAACTGTGAGCAGTTTATTTTTGGACCAGAAGGTGCCTCCATTGAGTCTGTTAATGAGCAGTGTTTTATTTCTTCTGGGTTTTATATTATTTGGTTGCAATGAGGATTGCCTCATTTTTAAAAAAAAACATTTAGCTAATGTATTTTTTGAAGTTCCATAATATATGAATCCCTATTGTTCTATTCATTTTACAAATCATTTTTAGAATTTTGGAGCTTACAGTAATCTTCAGATATTCAAAAAGCAAATTATTTTATTTTGTTATATTTTAATTTGTCTTGATAGATCTACAAAATGGTTTCTTTACAGCATCTATGTATAGATTCACCACTTATTGAACCTTTATTGTACAGTGACTTTTTATAAAGTCAGTTTAGTAAAGTGTGATTATGTATTTTTAGCTACCCTGTGTAGAAATCTCTGCTCGGTATTTAAGGCACTCTGTAAGGACACAGTTTAAACTTGAGTACTAGCCATATTCTATCCAGCGCCTATGTTTTTAATGCTTATGTTGTTTTCAGGAGTTTTACAATAAAAATATAATTAAAACCTTGTGATGTACTGATCAGTTATAGTTATTACTTTGTAGACATGACAGTCAAACATACTTTTTCAGTTCTAAGGATTTATCAAGCTGGTTTAGAGACGATCAGTTGACAGTGTTGACTGGACCTGTACTATTAATGCATACAAGCCTGCAAAATCTAGAAAACCAAACAAAGCCACACACCCTACTCATGACATCTGGACATGGTAAACATTGCAGATGAATGGTAGAAGAGAGTATGAGCTTCCGTGTGATGGATAAGTCAACAGCCATAATGGGTGACCAAACTATAAACTATAAATAAGTGGTAAGCATGCTTTAAAAGTAAACTTAAATCCAAGCTAGTGTTTTCAAATCCATCTGCTCGATATGATTTCAACCTTTTTAACTAATCCTCTTTTTAGGTATCAGTACATTCGCTGGAAACAAAACCTCAAATGTCAAGAAGAGGATGCATGAGGGTTTTACATAAACATCAGATTAGAATGTACCACCATAATAACTGAAGTATGTGACCTTTATGCTGTTAATTACAAATGATAAATGATGCATTTCCAATGAAATCTATAGTGCGCATTAGTGGTTACTAAATGACACAGTTGGAAAAGTGTCAAAAAACAGTCAGTGATAAACAACTTGGTGTTATTTTGAGTGTTTCTGTGATTTTTGCTCACGGTGATCTCATATTGTTGAAATGAAATGTTACTGGTAACAGGTTTCACTATCTGTTACCGGTAACATTTACATTAAACGTTTACATTAAATGTTTTTTTTGGTTAAAGTTGTTCCAATCTCAATGGGGGGGCATTCATGTGCGTTAAACAAGCACTTGGAGACCTGTGTGGAACAGTTAACCAGGCTTATTCCACACTCAGACTTTTACACATCCTGTGGGGTCAAGACTTCAAAACATACAGGGCCAGTCAGGGAATACTGTTTGCTTCACCTTCATTCCTGCTCTTGTTAAAAAGCTGATTTAGGAACTGGGCTGCAGCTTCTGTCTCTCCTTTCCCACATGAAACGGGCCTTATAGAGTAGTTTGAATGGGAAAAAAAAACAGATAACTCTTCTACCAGGCTGAAATGTAAGGTTGTTATTATCTGCAATTAGCCAGGAAATAAAAAGTCTTCATTTGTGTGGATTACTATAAGGTTTCTTTGTTACACTTGTTGTAGTGTATACCGTCAAGATAGGTTCAAAGCAACTGTTCTGTCAGATTAGAGAATGGGAAAGGAGGAGACTGGTGTTATTGAACATAACTGAGTAAAAAAAGGACACATGATGCACGTGTGCATGCACCCAGAGGCCACGTGCACATAATGAAGCCTCAAGAAACACAAAATACTGTATGTGCCGCTCACATGGCCCTCAGCTGTAACATATGGCCCTGATAAATATAACAGTACTGTACAGTTAGTACTGTCAAGAAGGCACATTTTGAGCTACAACTATGGAGTGCTGTAGATTCATATAGGATAAAGCACCAACAATGATGGGGTTAAATGCACACATGAACTTTTATGATAATCATAGATTTTATGATTTTTTTTAATTTTCCCTCCAGGGATTAATAAAGTACTTCTTATTCTGATTCATGAAGAGAAAAACTGAGACAGAAAAAAGCAACAACATTGTTGTCCCTTAGTGACAAGATAATATCCTATTTTAATTGACGTCATACAGTGTATCATTAATTCCTACACTTTGTTGGTTCCAAACGCAGCATGTCCCCTCTGTTTCAGCAGTTGGAAACTTATCATTTCCGAGGTGTGTATGAACGCAGCATGACGCCGCCTGTGGTGGCTCATTACATTATCTGGCAGCCGGAGAGTGGCAGCGGACAGAAGAGAGGGGATCCCCGGGATTTTTACACCGAAGCCAGCCACATACCAACATTAAACATCCGAAAAGCACAGGGGGACCCAGGGAAGCTCCTCCTAGACTTCGTGAGTTCGCTTATTTTAACATCCCATCAACTGGTCCATTATTTTAATATTCAATTAAATTATGACGACGAAGGAAGTTTCTCTTTCGGCGTTAGCTCGGCTAACGTAAGTTAGGCTAGCTAGCATAGCTTAATTTCAGCTAACGTGCAAGGTAACAGTTTGTGTGTCGCGCGCACACACACACATACACACACACCTTCCGAACAGGGGCTGCCAAGAACACACCGCCTCAAAAAGTCGAGCAATATAAAAACTAACTTCGCCGACAAACTTCTGTCAGGATGCTCTCATAGTACGATATAATGTAAGTTGTTGTTTTTGTTTACCTATGACGAAGCCGCGTAATTGTGAGATAAAATCGTTTTCTAGTTTGTACACAATTAACGGCCGATTATCTGTGGATAAATTCAACGACTGTCTGTCTGGGCAGACGAGTGTCCAGGGAGTTAGCGTTAGCAGGCTAACTAGCTAGCTCGCTAGCTAGCTCCCCAACACAAGCGGCTCTGTGAGACGGGGGTCTGTTTCATTGTCTGTCGTGTATCGCTATTCGGATGCGTACCAACACCCGAGTTAAATGTCACAATCCACATCATATACGAAGGAGCTTAAGCTCCAGAGTCTGTCGACCTTCAAATTAATTGTTGAAATTGCAAAAATAATCACAATGAGATGTTAGCTCGCATTTGTTAGCCACTGGTTTTGTAGCCGGACAGATGGACAGGTTGTTGTTGGCAAGCCAAGTTAACGTTAGCATGTGATAGCCTGTTGTTGTTGACGGGTTAGTTGGAAATAGGTAGCTATTATTATAGGCGGAGTTGGGTCACTAAAGTTTATCACCACCGCAGATAGACTTGCCACCGGGTTATTTCCAAGCTGGCTGATGTTTCGGACGTGGATGGGTATGATTGCGGCTTTAAGAGCCACTGATCTCAGAACTTTGTCAGATTAGCTCAACCGTGAAAAGCCTGTTTTATGGAGGCGTAATGGTGGACGGCTGTGCCTCCGTCGGAGTGTGTGTCTGTCCGTCCGCCACGGATTAGTAGCTATCACACACGTCAGACGACAGACAACCAAACCTTTGTTTTCATACCGGATCACCACTATCTTTTAATTGAATTACAATTTGTCAGTTTTAGAATGTAGTGAGGAGATGTCTTACATTCAGGTATGAAGGTATTCTCTCTTCTCTAACTACCATATGATCCTTCCTGTTGAAGTCAGACATTTGTGAGCCTTCCTGTGTTACTAATCATTTGATGTTGAAAGTTGTATTGTTTGCAATATATCTCTTGTGGACTTCGACAGGGAGAGGTTTATTGAACAAGTCACCTCGATGTACAGCGAGCTGTGAACTGTGGGTCGTACTGTTTTGGTGGACACTTTAAGTCAGTGTTGTATTCACTTGTCTTTGGGGTGTGTTTAAGCGGAACAGCAGTGTTTATATATATCTACGGCCGGTGAGCAACTGTCCTCCTTTTAGAGCAGGAGGACAGTTGGCACCCTTGGCTTGTGATGGGGGACACACGTCGCTATGCATTTTGTGATGGGTCTTGGATTTGCCCATGGACGGATGCCTCTGAAAAACTCCTCTCAGAGTGGTGTGATCAGGCGGGCATGACTCAATCCACTCTTATTCTGCTGCACCAGGACAAACTTTTTTAAAGGTACATCTGGATTTTCCACCACCAACTAGATTTCATTTTTCCCCTGTCATATATATATATAAGGCTCGGGGTTTCCTTGCTCGTTGTTGCCATTGTTCACGTAATAATGGTTGTATTAGTGTTGGTAGTTGCTTGTCTGTTCTTCTGGAATTTAATCTTGTGTGTAAGTGAAGAGTTACAACATGCACTGAAGCCGTGGGCATGAAAGTGAAGGATCAGAGCTGGAAGGAGTTTTACTGCTCAGTTGCATGTGTTTGTGTGCAATTTATATTTGTTACATTTAATCATCTTCAAACGTAAAAAAAATAGATGTACATGCTGCATTGTGTTTTGTGGTACAAAGGCATTAAAGTGGACATCGGTTTTACGTAATAATGATGTCACACAGCAATTCAGGATGAGTATCAAAGTTGACACAACATTTGTGTCTAGTGAAAAGTTATCCACTCCCAACCTCTTTGTTGCTGAAGTGATTTAGAGTGAAAATCTGTCAAACGATGATAAACTACATATGTTTCAGACAATAGGATCAAAGAGACTGAAGTGTGAAAAGTCAGAGAAAATAATTATGGAGCGTATTAAGAGGTGAGAGATGAACTGTCTGGCTATTGTAACTGACCAGTGTCCACTGGTATTCTGTCAGCTGTCATCCAACCTATCGAAGGCAGGTAAACTGTGTTACGGTTTCATGTTATGGGAGGATCCATTCAAAATGAATATAATTTTACCAGTAATGTTATGTGTGTTCACTCATTGAATTGTGAAAAATGAACAGTTGAGTTATTAATATCGCAATGATAATGTTCCTACATGATGTAAAAATTACATTTTTCACAACCTCGGCCACCCAGAAACCCAGGAAAAACCCTACATCTGGCTGAGGCAGAGCCTGCAAGCACACTGTGGGATGTAGTTTAACACAGTTGTCTAGATGAGACTCGGCACAGTCATCATGAAAAGGTTAACAGGAAATGCTACTGAGACTATAACATCTCACCAGATTGTGGATTAGAGATGAAGACCCTTTGTGTGCTTAGTGTTTATAGGAGCAGGCCACTGTGGTATCATCGGCAAAAGATGGACTGTAGCCGTTTTAAGCTCATTTACACTGTTGCTATCATCTGAATCTGGGGCAGAAGAGAAACATTTTTATGCAAGTGTAAATTAACCTCTTATTCAGCAGGCGTAGTCGACACTATAGTATTGTTTTCATTTTGTCTTTGACAGTTGTGTTATGTAGTGCTTATGTCAAAATTCCAAACTTCTCCCAAAGGTTTGAAAGTGACAATGCTTTGAGAAGGTGTAGCTCAAATCATTGTATAGAGGTTTTTACCGTGTGCATTTACATAATATGTATTATAATTGGAAGGTGATTTGAGCTGAGAACTGTCTGGCTTTCTGTCGGTTAGGGTGTTTGTTGCTTTACATGCCAGAGGACAGGACTAGTCATACTGGCCACAGAGACCCACCCAAAGGCCTAAGGCAATTCTTGGAGCTAGAGGAGTGCAACCTGCCGGTGTTTAACTGACTGAAATATTTCATGTTTACCCCATTGGACTTCCATATTGACAAAAGCATGCGTGTGTATAGTTTAAACAACCTGTCACAGGCAGTTGAAGGTACATATGTGCAGTTATGAATTGGTAATTGCTTTTTAAATGATGCCAACTGTCTCTTATTTTAGTCAAACTAAAACAAACACCCAACACTTTATTTTTTACTTATCATCAGGTTTAGTCATTGTATGAGTGATGTCTTGCCAGTTGACAAATGAGGTTGCTGTCCTTCAATTCTCATTTGGACAGTTGGTATTCTTTCAGTAAATGATTGCCTTATAAATGTAGTGCACTAGAATATAACAAAAATCAGTGGGTACAAAAACCACTTGGTCAGCATTCTCAGCTATCCTTGTCCTCAGTCGACATATTGACAAACATAATTCAAATGCATGAAAGATATGTAGTATTGAACTGAAGCACACAGGTGTACCACGTGTTTTCTTCAGGCTAAAGCTGTATTGTACACATTATGAAATAGACATCTATTTCTTTTCAGTCTGGCCATAACAATTGCTTCCACTCTGTGGCCAGTGCTGACATGGCAACTCTAAGAGGCAGACCAGCAACTTGGATACATGCTGCATCAAGGCATGTGTCCAAGAGGGCACAAACCCCTCCTGCTCGACTCTGTGCCACATGGTTGCTTTGTGCAGGTTGTATGTTTATGGTTTTTAATCAATGAACAGTCGTGTTAGACTTGAGACATGATCAAAACTAACTACACAAAATTTAGAATTTTACTCTCACTGGTCACCTGCTTATTTTATGACTATGCATACAGTAGTCATACAGTTGTCATGGAGCTTGTTTGATGGTGGTGGATAATGCATTTGCTTTAGTCTTACCTTGAATGACCCCTAATGGTGGAGTTTCTTGGAAATTGTGAATAACTTAACTCAAAATATAAAGCAACTGACCTACTCTACCCACTCCTGCTCTTCAGCACCTTACAGTGATCAAGTGCTTAGGTCAAAGTTTTCTTGTCCACTATGCTGTTTTTCCTTTCACCCTGAAAGCTGTTTTCCACTATACTCTGGTCACTTCCTGTTACCATCCATTCCAGAGAAATGTAATCTGATAGCCGTCTGCGCGTGTCCTGACCATTCTTTCAGTATGTGGGTATGAACTTCTGGTTTTACAGGATTATGGACTAACCATTTGGAAGCAATTTGGCTGAAATGTGAGATTATCCCTCTCTACAATTGTTGAAAACATTTAGCTCTTCCTTTTTATTATAGCTAGAAATGTATCCAGTGGTTCTGTAATTAAAGGCTCAAGAAAGCTTCCATAGATGATTGACGTGAGGTGTTATGGAGTTTCAGAGCTTCGTAACAAAGACAAACCATACATCAGTCAATAAATCACAGTCTGATAAAGCTGTATTTTTAAAAAATTCTTTTCCTTATTATTGTACACACTTGTCAAAATCCAGATGAGACATGTGAATGTAAGTACATATTTTTGTTTGTTCTCTGTGTTGATTAAGTTCATTGATGTGTATGTGGTTTTAAAAACGGCAATTGATGTGATGTGTTTTGATGTGGCCATGTTTTATGCATTCTTGTGTGATCTTGAACAAAAGTCTTTTGCATACCCTGGACTTATTGCTGTTGTCGTTGTCATGTTGCTTAGAGGGAATCCAGGTGGAGACATGCGCACACATACATATACTCTGTGTGTGGCTCTGACTCTTGCTCTCTCTCTCTCACACACACACACACACACACACACACACACACATGCAGAGACACACACGCAGACACACATACACACACAGAAGCAGTCTGGCAGATTCAGGGTTAAAGGCTTCCATTTTGTTAGGTAACACCCTAATGGTCTGATCTGTCAGTGGCGTTAAAATGGCAGGGGCTTAACCCTTGGTGTTCGGGACCCAACCAGTAGGGGCACACACACGTACTCACACTTCTGGGCTGGCCAAGCCTACATCAGAACATCTGAGGAGGAGGAGGAAGAGGGGGGGGCTTGAGAGGCAGGGAGAGGTGGAGGGAAGAACGGCGAGTGAGCAAGCGAGAGGGAAAGAGAAGACAAGGAAGAGTATTTTTCACATGGGTACAGTTAGATTATGGCTCAGCTAGCCACATGCGCCCTACACCATTCTCCCTCCCCCAACCATGGCACCACCTCAGCTGGTCCCTGCCCCCATTCTTAGCCTGGTGATCCCAGATTAGCTTAGGTTGGCAGTTTTTTTTCTATTTAGTTGATATCCCAAAGGATAACAACAATTGATGGCATCCTGTCACCGAAAAACAAAATTATAAGCATGATGTACACGGAGCAAGGTAAGCTTTCATGGTGCTATGTACACATAGTTTTACACATAGTTTTACACGTTGTCACCCTGAATCAAAGATAATCACCACTTGATCATATCTGCCACAAAGACAAATGACAGTTTCAATGATGAATTCAGTTTTATTACAGTCATGGCCGCTTTGTCACACAAGAGAAACCGTTGTCATCCTGTGTTCTGTTATTGTTCAGTAATAGTCCACACTCGTATTTCTCTTAATGGACAGTGTAATTGTTGTTTTCTCTTTGTATTGAGCCCCAAGGACACAGCAGAAAAGCGTGCGTTTTTCTTTTAAATGTCTGTTAATGTATTAGCTAGCTGGGTTGTGTCCCAGTGGGGAGATCATTACAGTGCTGGACATAAGAGGCCAGTATGCAACCTGAGGGGTTCAGCCTTGGTCATTGATCAGCTCTTTACAAACCAGTGGACACAATAACGGAACTATGGAGAATAAAACCTGTAGTGTCAGTCCAGGTCACAAAATTTCCATTCACTTTGATGCAAGTGCCACTTATTCTGCTGCACCACACGTAGCGGAGGTCAATTTACTTAAAAGGCAAATGCAAATTCTATTAAATGTATTGATTTGAGCAGGCCTGAGTGGGATATCAAACAGCTTGGCACATCTTTTCATATACATGAATTGATTTGAATGGGCAGTATAGACGTCTCAGCTCACTTGCAGTACCCGACATCCTTTGTTTCTCTCCGTCTTTAAGACCTGCTCTGGCCGTAGGCCTTATTATTCTGAGGGAAGCGGGGGGACTCCTCCTCCACAATCTCCTGGGATGAACAGGCACAGATCACTAATCACTGGCTGCCATCTTCTCTTTTTTGCAGCCTCTTCATGTTTTGTTGTTATGTTTGTCAAAGTAATATTCTGTGTGTCTTTTTACAGCCACTGAATATAAACAACAAACGTCAATTAAAATCTTATTTTTTGGTCAACCAAGTCAAATTGGCTTGTGGATACTGACGATAAAAATGTGAAGGTCAAACTTCTATCTATGTATTTCATTCATTTCGATAGTAAACAGTGGCCACAGATGGTAAAAATGAAAAACCTTTTATTGCTTATATTGTTCCAAATTCTTTATAAATGTATGGGCGTATGTCAATATTGGCATTGGCAGCAGAAATCCAATATAACTGAGGTGCAGAAATATACTTGAATATTTATAGAACTGTATAACACACATGTCTTTGACAGCTTAAAGGCAATCAACAGCAGGTGCGATATATATTTTGCCAGGAATTATACTGGATGTCTGGACAAAGCAGCTCAGCCCTTCCTGCTTATTGTTGTTCTGGAAATGCGCAATGACAATGACTCAGTTCGAAAGCAGAGGGGACACAGCAGTGTCTCGGATCTTGATTACAGTGCTGTGTTCCTAATGGTGAGAGATGTGACCTTGATGCGTGTGGCTATGACCCATCAGTCACCTGTCCTGTTGTTGTACACCGAACTCGACAGCAGTAATATTCAAACACACAACCGTTACTTAAATTCCCTCATTATGAGCAATTTTCAAAATAGTTAAATTGTTTCTCAAAAAAGATTAAGCAGGTAACAACAAAATGATCCTGACTGTAAAATGCAGCCTTGGCCAGATAAAGCAGTTTGAGACTCTGTGTGTGTGTGTGTGTGTGTGTGTGTGAGAGAGAGAGAGATACAGAAGTAATCTTTTGTTGAGAGGCTATATTCTTGCTTTGGGAGCAGATTATTTATTAACCTGATTTCAAAATCTATCGTCATTTTATAGATTCCTGTAATCTGGGTCTGCCTTCCAGAGCGAGTGGGCCAGGTGTGTGGTGTAAGTCAATGGGCTCTAATGTGACAAGGCACGGCAGGGTTGATTGTGGGAAATGTATACTAGAGTGGATTAAGTATTTTAGATTGTAGTAGCAAAAGTGTACAGTTGGATTGAATTACCACTTTCAGGTTCTGAAACCACGACTGGGAGATTTGGGGTATGAATTCCCTCTGGGCATGTCTTACTGGCCCTGATAATTAACATGTCAGACTTGTTTGTGAGGTGGTAGTGTCAGTTTGGCTTGGTTTTAAACAGGGAATAAAGACGGGACAACACTGAAAGTGCCAGGTAGGCTACTTGAGCTAATTTATTCAGGATCTTTGAACTGATGGTTGCCTGTGTGGGTATGATCCATATCACCAGTCTGGTCTGAAATCAGAACTATTGTAAAATCTGCTCATTAAAGTGTTCAGACCCAAAACCGGAATGTTACTGTCATCTCATGAAGCATTCTAATGTTTGCCTTGTGAAACACTACTTGAGGCTGTGTAGCAAAGGTACAAAGTGTTAACGTTTCTTCATTTATTCAACACGGACAATCTACACAAGTCTACACAAGCAATGTGACTATCATGGGCCATGACTGGCATCAGATGATTGTGTTTTTAGCCACTTCTAAATACAGCGTGCCTGGAAGGGTACATTACTCTTGTCCTTTTTCCCAAATTTGTGGACTTCCTCAATATTCAAGAGTCCATTCACATCAGGCAAGAATTTAAGCAAGAATATACTTACTGTCTTATAGGGAGTATTTAACGTATTACATGATATGCTTAGGCAATCATTGTATTTGTTTTTTTCATTGGTTGTTGCTAAGCAGTAGTACATCAAGCATATTAAACACTGGATTATAGATGACAGCCATCTCCCCTGGGGACAAAGGTAGCCACGTCTCTAGCCCTGAAACTAGAGACCACAGTCGTCTTAGTGACATGGAGATCTCACAACGTCCCAAAGGGTTACAGTCATTTCCTAATCAAATGAGCCAACACAATATTTAGCCAGTGTTTGTACAGTTTTACAGGTTGAAGTATGGTTTCTCGAACACTCTGTATTGTATATGGGCATGGGTTCACCCCCACACGGACTGTCAACTCTGGCAGATAGATACCCTTTGTGTCCATGGATGGTACAACACGGCACATCATCCCTTGTGTACCAGAACAGGGTGAATGTTCTGTGCACAAACACAGAATTGTGTGTTCATAGCTCTGTTGCAGTTGCTTTGGATGTGGCTGTTATTGCAGAGCAAGCAACATCATGCAAAGTGTCAGGGATGCCTGTGTCCTATATATAGTAAAACATGGCTAAATTAATAGATATGGAATTGCTAGAACAAACTGCAACTTTACTGCAGACAGCAATTTGTTCAAACTGCTGATAAGCCCTTTTTTCCCCACCTTGCATTGCAGTTTTTGCAAAGCTTCTACTTTACAGTGGATGGCCTTGTTGTGGACATTTTACATACATGAGTGAAATATGACTTTCTTTAAGCTTTTTCAATTTATGAAGCCCTAATGGAAAGCAAAAAGAAAAAATCATTTAATCTTTTGTTTCCAACAACACAGCAATACTGTTAATAATAGTTAATAATGGATGGTTATGTTTGTTAGTACCTGTTAACTCTGTAGCGCCACAAAAATGAGTGATCTGTCCGCCCTCTGTTGTCTGGTGGACATGTTTTGGAATGTTCTCTGATGTCCACGTCTCGCTCCCTTCTACCACTGTGTCCCTCCAGGAGTTAAACACGTGCTTAGTCTCAAACCAAACCAGGGAAGTACTTTTTGTGTCTTGTGGAATCTCGGGTGATGAAAGCTGTCATTGTGTCTCGTTGGACTACAAAGACTTGTGAGTTAGCTGAAATGCATGCATCTTTGTGTATCTGTATACATGTTATGAACTGTTGTGTTGTAATCTTTAAACATGTACTGATGTTAGTGTGCCCATACTCGCAGCCACACTAAATGGTCATAAGCATCCTAAAATGATTCAGAAATTAGTCTGTTAGTATCTGTTCCATTGTGGGTTCATTGCCTGGGTTGAAGTGACTGCTGCACAATGCAAAATATTGAGCTGTGTAATAGTCTTTTTTTCTCTGAAAGTTATGTGGGTCTTTCCATCCTATTTGTGTACTGAGCAAAAATTATGTGGGCATCTCTGGTAATGGTAGAAGAATGTTTTTGAGGACATCTTCTCAGGACAATTATCATGACAGAGCCTGCAGTTGACACTGCTGTTGTCAACTAAGATAGACACAAGTTTCATTTAAATAGGTGCTCCACTCTGGTTGCTGCACACACAATGCTTCATATTCATGCCTGAGTCAGTGTCACCTGACCAAATGGTGCACTTCTCGTTGTACTGAAGACATTATTTTTGGATACTACTGTATAATAATTGTGTGTTATCCTACCGAGATTGTGCACTTAGTTCTATGCAGTACAGGCCAAAGCTGTACCTTTAGTCTTAAGTCTATTTAGAATGTTTGTAACTGTTTGCTTTTTGTCTCTCTCCCTCTCACTCTCACTTCAGGGTGAGAGCAGCCATGTCAGAGGAGGCGGTGCGTCAGACGCGCAGCCAGAAGCGGGCTCTGGAGAAGGACCATGCATCTCTTACTGAGTCCCCTGGGGACATGGACAGCAAAAGGGTTAAACTGGAGAGGGGAGATTCAGCTGGAGCTCCCCTGGGCCTGGTGGGATCTGGAGCTGAAGATGTTAAGATGAAGAGTGAACAGGCTGCAAAGGTAGCAGCCAGCATCCTAAAGGCTGGAGAAGTGAAAGCCACCATTAAGGTGGAGGTGCAGACTGGGGACGAGCCCGTTGATATGAGCACGTCCAAAAGGTTAGACAACTACAATAGTTTTATTTGATGACTTTTGTGCATTTAAATCCTGAAGTTATATGAACAGTGCGTTAAGGTGTTCATGCATAGGGGCTGAGAAGTTGTTAGTCATAAAGACCATATTGTGCAGCTGTCACATTGCTGTTATTGCTGATCATCTGTGAGCATCTTTGAAAGGCAAACCAGAAATACATTACCTTGTCTATGACTGTACAGAGGGCGTCAGTATTGAATCGTAAGCCAACTTTGTTCAAAATAAAACCTTTGTAAATAACTCCCACCTGAACAAGATGCGCCATAAGCCGCTTACAAACTAGTTTGTGAGTAGTTCCATAATGATAATGATACACTGATGTAGAAAAGTCATTATGCATCATGTTGAGATTACGCAAGTTTGTTAAGGGCAGTTTATGGACTGCAGCCCTTCGTTTCATTGCGTGCACAGTTTGTGGTTGTGCGTAGTCTGAACGTTGGAGTTTCAGGTTTCTTTCTACCTTTGCACATGCAATTGGTCTGACAGGAGTCATACAGGAAGTCGCTGTGTGGTTTTCAACAACCTGCCCCCATTTTGAAAAGTTTGAGGCTCCTGAGGCCTGGGCTCCATTTTCTCCCACAGCAGCACCTGAACTCTGCCTCACACTTCACACAAAATGAAGGCTATGTGTCACAAACTGGTTCCAACTGGCCGTTGCCATGGTTTCCACATTGGAAGGAGCAGTTGGAGGAAGGAGGGGCCGAGAGGTGGTGGGTGTGTCACATGACCACACAGAGAAATGCCTGATGTCATGTGATGTGTTTGGTAGAGCGACAAATACACCCAGTGTTGTGATGGCAGTTAAAGTGGAAAAGGGAGGTGATTCAGCTAAAGCTGGAGTGTGGTGACGGTGTTGAATCAGAAGTTCACTGGGGCTTCACCTTTGGCCCCTCCTTAACCCTTAGCATATGTTAGTGCACTTACTCACTGCAAGATGACTACCATGTCGATGTAAACAAAAGACGGTGTGTGTGTGTGTGTGTAGGCCAACTTTGTAAAACTGTTAGAAAATGGCAGTTTAAGTCATATTTGCAATGTCACACAGCAGTGCAGTGACAGCACTGAACACCTGTGAAAGATGTAGCACCCTCCTTTATTTTTGCTCTTGCTGTTTTATTAGGGCTGTGTGAAGGAATGATAACAATTATTGTAGTATAAAACACAGTGTGAAGATGCAACACACAGTTGTTTTGAATGTTTCAGCTCAGATTACCATAGTTCTACTTACAGATTACCAAGTATTTTCTTTAACCTTTAATGACCACTTTACAGTCCAGGTATTTTATTTATGTAAAGAGCAGTATAATTGTTGTATTATATTTTGAATAGCACTGCACTGCACATAATGACTTATTCAGCAGTTCAATAGTGGAGTTAGTGTGAAGCCATGATCAGGGCAGCAGGGACACACAGAAACACTGGACCTTATATAACCAAGCCAGTGTGTGTGGCGATGCTTGTGTAAGCTGTTCTCAATAGAGTAGTCACAACCACCCCAAGCTTGTCCATGTCATGCTGTCAGAGGGCAAGTCAAAGCACTGGCTTGCCATATAGCTTTTGTGAAAGATGATGGAGCTATTTCTGCCTTGAAGTCTGGCAGAGATTATCATATTGGTGCTGAATATAAACAGCTGTGACGGAAAACTGCTGAGTTCTCAGAAAAGCAGCATTCTCAACAATACCAGGATGTCAGACATGTCTCTAGATACGACTGGAAACCTTAGCGGCTTATTCCAGGACGCAGCATTCGTAGTAGCAGGACACAGTTATGTTATGACGGTGTTTGTTGTGGCTTATGTTCAGATAGTTTAGACTGCAGAAAATCCCATCTCATAGTGCAAGTATAAACGGCGCGGTTATCGTTGCACGGCTGACCTTGTTGAACTGAGTGTGCGGCGTCTGTTAGACAGCTGTTCTGCGGAAGGAGACGAGGCAGCCAAACGTGTCTGAATACAGGCGTGTGCAGAGGGAAGAGTGTGAAGAACTGAGTCAGTTAGTTGGAGTATAAAAGATGAACAAGTAAGGATGGGGGAGGGGTGCGTGAAGTAGTTACTGAGTGAGTGACTGCGTGAAAGAGAGTGTACACAATAGGTTGGCTCCTGGCCACGTATTCCCCTCCCCCCTCACTGTCACCCGCTCCAGTGTCTTTAGCGGACCTCCGCTCCTCTCAGCTTGTGACTCTGGTGTCGGCAGCTGGGAGGGAGGAGAGAGCAGAGGCCCAGGCTGTGCCGATCTGACTAGGCCACAGGCCTCGCCACAGAGGTAGGGGAGGGGTGAGGCCCTGTCTGGTTGGTAAACTGGGCCTAAGCTTGAAGACGTGAAGCCTCTTACACGACAGAGACTGAACAATTATATAACTCTCCTGCATGTGTGCATGCGTAACTCCACACTATAATGCAAATTCTGTCATATATCACTACATCTGCCTTGCCTCGTCTTCCAACAGTTCTCGTTGTCACTGCGGCTTACGTTTTCAAATGAACAAACGTGACCGTTAATTTGCCATAAAATTATGACCAGTACCTCTTATCCCCCCGCTTTAGATTGGCACATATGTAGCGTGCCACAAGATTCTTTTGTTCCCCTTCATCTGTTTAACAAAGCCACATAGCATTTTATCAAAGACCTTAGCCTATTTCCCCTATTTAAAAAAAAAGCCACATCAGTCCAATTAATGATTTTTGTTTGCATGTTGTTTGGGACTGATTCTGCTGTATGCGCTGGAAGAGGAGCTCCATCAATGTTACCTTTCCTCGGAGATAATGGCTTGTTGTGATCTTCCCCCGTCGCCATTATTCCAATATTGATCTCTTGGTTCTTGTTTTGTTTTGTGCCCCAGAGTGAGTGCATTGGGACAGGGAAGAAACAAAAACCCTATATATATCGCCATCTGTTGGCCAATAGACAAAACTACAATTAGATATATTTGATGCTATTTGTGTTTCATCAAGACTGAAATACAGCAATATATTGAGTAATTAAATCAAATATTATTTTGTTCTATCTTTTAATTATTTTTCTCCCTAGTGACATTAAGAAAGAGCGGCAGCCACCATCACCAGATGATGTGATTGTGTTATCAGACAACGAACCATCCAGTCCTCTCATGAATGGCCACTGCTTCACAAAGACGGACACAGATAAACTTATGGTAGGAAAAGTGAACCTAAATTGAAAACAAACTTGTCTTGTCTGTGTGCTTCTTTTGCACCTAAGTCTTTGTTTATAGTCCCAACAATAAATTTGAAGCCACATTTTTGGTAGTGGTATTATTCCTCTCTGTAAAATGGGTACTCAAGAGCTAAAACTAAATACATAATATTTTTTGTTATGGTGTGTATAGAAGAGTTCTCCGAAGGAGAGAGAGCACATCATCAAACAGCTGAAGGAGGAACTGAGACTTCAAGAGGCCAAACTGGTTCTGCTCAAGAAGCTACGACAGAGCCAGATCCAGAAGGAGAGCACTGCGCAGAAGGTAGAACCCCCACACTTGTATTGTTGATTTTCTTTCTTTTATGTTTTGTGAATAGACTCAATAGTACACAGCCAGTAAATATAGAACACACATTTGTATTATAGACTTTCACAAACATACAACCATATCAACTTATACTACTTTCTTAATTTGTAGGCATCTAGCTCAGTGGCCACGCCTCCACCTTTGGTGAGAGGAAGCATCACATCAAGCAAAGGACCCCTTCAGGTAGTTATTAGATTTAGTTGCAGCCACCTGGCACCTACATTGTCTGACACATGCCACACGAGGGCAGCTATGTTTCACTGTCACCATAATGTAAAACTAGAAACTTTTCATTTATTATGGAACTTTGTCCTTGTTTTATTAGGTGACAGGACGTAGCACAGGTACGGTAATCCCTCCGCCATTAGTGAGGGGTGGGCAACATGTCCCATCCAAACACAACTCTCAGATTGTCATGCCACCTCTGGTCAGAGGGGCCCAGGTTAGTGTGTCACAAAATTATTACACTTGTGTATTTAATTCATATGAACTTGAGTTAGTTATCTTTCTTTTTTTACATTTCCTTTCATTATTTGTAATCTTGTGTCTGCTCCTGCATGTGTGTTGTTAGCAGCCTATTGCGGTTACTCCTCAACAGATTGCCAGTCTCCGTCAACAACAGCAGCAGCACAGTGGTTCAGGCCCTCCTCCACTCTTGCTTGCTCCCAGGGCTTCTGTGCCCAATGTCCAGGTCCAGGGCCAGAGGATCATTCAGCAGGGACTCATTCGGGTGGCTAATGTAGCCAACAGTAATGTAATGGTCAACATCCCTCAGGTGAGGATATCATATAGTTATTATTCTTTACACTGTTATTGTCCCTATGAATATGCCTGAAAATGTACTTGTTTCTATCCAGGCCTCTCCAACCAGCCTGAAGGGCTCTTCGTTGTCACCTAACTCTACCATCAATGATTCACCAGCCAGCCGACAGGCAGCTGCCAAGCTGGCACTGCGCAAGCAGTTGGAGAAGACACTGCTAGAGATTCCTCCACCCAAACCCCCAGCCCCAGAATTCAACTTCCTGCCTTCAGCAGCCAATAATGAATTCATCTACTTGTTGGGGTTAGAAGAAGTGGTGCAGAAACTTCTGGAGATGCATGGCAGGGGTAGGTAGATCTTTATGCACTTGTAGCTAGTCTGTTATAGTGGTGGTGTGAAGGTGGCTGTATTTTTAATGGTTTACATTGTGTATAACCAAGCTCTCTGTTTCACAGGCAACATAGGCCAAGCTGCGGCAATGTCCAGCTCCAGTCCTAAAGAGCCATACACCTGTGCCCAGTGTAAGACAGACTTTACCTCCCGCTGGAGAAAGGAGAAGGCTGGGACCGTCCTCTGTGACCAGTGCATGTCATCCAATCAGAAGAAGGCCTTGAAGGCCGAGCACACCAGTCGTCTGAAGGCAGCCTTCGTTAAGGCACTCCAACAGGAGCAGGAGATCGAACAGCGCATCCTGCAGCAGGCAACCTCCTCCTCTGCCTCCTCCGTCTCTAAAACCACCTCATCCTCCTCACTGTCCAAGAGTGAGATGCTGATTTCCCAGCAGTACAAGCAAGTCAGGGCTCCCATGCAGCACAGATCTGTGGCTGCTCACCATGCCTCCATTAAGCAGGTTAACATGGCCTTTAATCATCTTGGACCAATGCTGTGAAAAAAATGTCTGTCTGTTGTTGTTTTATATAATATATCACCAATGCTTCTGTTGCCTTTCCACTCTGTACAGAGTCAGCTGTCACACAACATCCAGTCCACAGTGAGGTCTTCTGGTGTGGTCCACTCATTCACCACCTCCTCTCAGCTGCCGAGCTCAGTGGCGGCGGCAGCACTGGGCAGCAGGTCGGGTAAGCATGCTGCAGCACACCTGCTGCAGCAGGGGGCAAAGATCAGTGCCGGCAGCAGCAGTAACCAGGGCAACGTGGCTACCTGGAGGAAGCAGAGTGGTGGCAACACAGGTAAATAAATGTGTGGCGAGGTTAGACAGAGTATGTGCTCCACCTTGTCTCCCTTTGTTTTCCACTTTGGGGTCATCACTCCCTTCTTGAGTGGATTTCTCTCTGCTACTGTCAGTCCCCGTTCTTTCTTCGCCCATTTATAGGACAGACTTTTACATTGTATTAATCTTTCATTGATTGTCTGTCTTGCATGTTTTTTTGGCTTACTTAAAAATGCCAACCAAAAGTTTCTGTTTTATTTGTAGAGGGCTAAATATTTTTAATCTTGACTCATCTCACATGATGTCAACTCTTTCCTTGTAGTTTTGCCTTCCTCCTGCATAAATCAAAATACTATAATCGTGTACTTTTTCTACAGTCAATTTAAAATAGAGTAACAATTTAATACCTAGTTTTATGTGCACTGATGCAGTTTTCATTTTTCTCAGGTGTGTCTATGGCCTACGTGAACCCCAGCTTGTCTGCCCATAAGACCAGCTCTGCTGTGGAGCGTCAGCGAGAGTATCTGCTGGACATGATTCCCTCCCGTTCTATCTCCCAAGCAGCCAACACATGGAAATAATACAGTCTTACTTTTTTCTGGCAATATAGCTATTATCCCTCTTAATATCAATAACAGACACTCCCATTATCATTCTAATCCTTTCTGTGGACTTCTTTGCCTCTTGCCAAAATGGTGCAGGGGATAATCAGCCTCTTTTTTTGTGGAATGGAGATGTTTCTCCCTCACTTCCTCAGAGCTTTCTGCTACAATCTCCGTACCTGAGTCCTGCAGTCCAGTTGGAGTTTGTCCTGCGAGATCTTAGCATTTTGGGATACGATGAAATTGTTGAATAGAATTTTTGGTAACTTTCTGAGGGCTGGATTTCAAACGGGCATGATTTTCCCAACCTCTCCAGTAATGTTGCTTCCCTGTATAGTTGACCCTCTGAGTTGCACCAAGAGGAAAATGCCACACAATCCCGGAGCTTTCCTGCCTCTGGATTAGGTAGGGAATGAACAGTGATTACTATTAAATGCGTTAAAATATTCGCCTTACATCCTGCCCCTCTTCAGTCTGAGCCAGTCGGACTCAGGCCCACGTGGTGGCCGAACTGAATTTAACTGAAGACCTCATCGCAGGGATTATGGTTGAGTTTCAAGGAACATCATTAAAATAACTGCTTCAGCTTTGCAAAAATGAATTAAATGAAAAAAAAGGACTGTAAAATTATCTGCACACAGATTGCCTCTTCTCTCTAAACCCACGCTGTGTACAGTAGAGAAGTCGATGCGTGTTGGATTATTTTGTATGGCTGAATGTTAGGATTTTGTCATTTCTTCTGTAAGTCATATACTGTGTTTGGAATATTGAATATTGTGCTCCCTGATACTTTGGAAGTGGCCTCTTGTTGAGGTCTGAATTTACAGGCTTATGTTACTGTTGAGGTGGTTTTACATCTGCTGGGTTCCATGTTGTGGCCTGCTTTTAATAAATACTTTTTTTCTATAATAAAGAGGAAGAAAAAAGTGTAAGGTTTCACTGACTTATGTAAAAACAGGGAGCAAATGTTTGGAGGTCTATTCTTATTGAATATTGTTAAAAATAAACCTTCCAAAGAACTAGTGGAGCCCAAATGGAATCCCTTCTGCTAGAAGGTTTCTAGTTTATGAACCCTCTCTGGATACAAGCATGAATTCATGCTAAACTGAGAGGGTTTACGGAATGTCGTATTTTTGACATTGATTTGCTTTTAGTCATAGGTTGTGGTGCATTATTTTTCTTCTATTGACAAACTGTCTTTGGGTTTATTTATAGGGTCATGTTAGTAAAAGATATATGCTAATGCCCTAAGTTTGAATGGATCTCTATATAAAACGAATAGTTTTCTGTGTCTCCCACACACCCTACAATTGGTCAGCGAGAAGCTGGACGGCTTTCAGAATGTAGTTATGCAAAAACCCCTATAGCAACAAACATGACATGAACGTCTTATTCTTTAACAACAAGGTATGTATGATTTATGTCAGGTCCTTGAATTGAGACAACAATGCTTCACACAAGCTATAGAGCATCAGGTTGCAGCAGCACAGGATAAGCTACTGATATACAACATGTCCCACATCAAACAGGGAATTTCCATTGTTCATAGACTTATCTTATTTCACAATCATCTGCTCTCTTTAATTTCAGTTAATGGGCTATTTCTCTTGGTTGAACTGTATTACACATATTGTGTTTACATTTATGTGCTCTTTTGCATAAAGTGTCACTAAGTGAAAAATGTAAAATACTGATGTATTCAATTGAAGCAATGAAAGAAATATCAAAATTTGGATGATGTGCACACTTTTATTATAAAGTAAATCTGTAAATTAGCTAACCTCCTAGCAGTTTTCTTCTCCACATCTTGTATCTGTCCATTTTTTATTTTTATGGTCTAACATAGAAACAGTAGTCATTATTACATCACTGTGTATAACAGACCTGGAGTCAGTCTTGATTTCTTAGATCATCCATGATGTGATAGTCTAATGTGACATTGTAAGGGTTTCTAATGAGTGCACTCATTAGCTCACAGATCATTATGCTCCACCAACAAAATATGGTGCTGTGCATTAGGTAAATGGACATCAGTTGAAGTTTTTCCTTCTTCAGATATCACTGCACACATGGGTTTCATTTAGGATGGTGCAGCGTTCAGTACGTGCTGTTAGGAAAAACAAGAAAACAAAGCTGTTTTGAAATTTGCGTGAGATGTTGTTTGTGTCTCAAAGTAGCATTGGAAATCTTCCAGGTTGTCTGTACATTCCTGACAGGCAGAAGGTAGCACCCTTGTCTTGAAGATGCAAAATAAGCAAAATGGTTTGAGTCAATCATTCTGTGCCCTGCTAAGTGTAACAGTGCTGTCCTAACTACTGCCTGCTGCTGCTGCTGTTGTCAACAATATCACCATTCCACATGTATGGGTCATGATGCTGCTAAAAGGTGTGCAGCCCAAATGGAAAATAAAACGATGTATGAGAATTGTTTTTATTTTTTTCTGCTCTGTTAAATAATAATAAAACTAATTTTAACCCCTCAAAATATTGACCGTTCAATAAATGATGTTTTCTGGCATTTAATCAAGGTAATATTATTATCTGTGGTGATTTATGACTTTTATGACATTTTATGTTACGACCCCAAAAGTTTTAAATAAGGCTCACCTTGAGGCCGTACACATGAAGGAAGCCGACACCCAGAATCACCAAAAAAATAATTAGATTTATTGTACAAAGTGGATTTTTGTTACTAACACAAAAGAGGAGGAAAACCCAGCTGCAAAGAAAACAAACAGAGACTCCCCGAAACAGCCGTGCGTTGGGCCGTCGCCCCAGCTCCTCTCTCTAACCACCAAATCCAACCTAAAAGAAAACGACCCTAAACCCCAAAAGATTTCCTCCAAGATATAACAATTTCCATCTGGTCTGCTAACAAAGCCACACTAAGGTAAATTCAAAGATAGGACTGCAGTCCTCTCAGCAGAGGTGTCGGGCAGCGTCCTCTACTTTGAACAGGATGCAGCTCCTTTCGTATGCTCCCTCAATAATCCCCGCCTCCTCCAAAAGGGCTCCAACACCTGAGAAATTATGAGGGAAAAAAAATGCAAAGGGGAGGGAAAAGGGATGAATTAGAAAAAAAAGGAGAACACAAAAAAACAGTGTACGTAACATTATGATTTTTGATTTTTTTGACATTTTTTGACATTTTTGACAGACTAACCCCTTGTGATTTTTGACCTATTAGAAAATTAGGTTTTCTGGCGTCTAATCAACAAAATATCATTCCGGGTGGTGATCTCACGCTATTTTATGGCATTGTCACTCGTTATTTCCATTTTTAATTTTTGGCCGTCTTTGGGGTTTTTCGACATACGTTTTTTTTGAGATTTTTGACTCATGAGAAAGTGAGGTTTTCTGGTGTCTAATCAACAAATATCATTCTAGGGGGTGATTTCACAATATTTGCTGCCATTGTACCACGTTTTTTCCACTTTAAAGTTTTCGCGGTTTTTGGACATTTTCGACATACTAACCCCTTACGTTTTTTTTTCGATTTTTGACCTATGGGAAAAGGAGGTATTCTGGCCACTAATCAACGAAATATCATTCTGGGGGGTGATTTTTTGCGCAATTTCCTAACATTTTGGCGCGTTATTTCCACTTTTTGTTTTTCGTCATTTTTGGACATTTTCGACATACTAACCCCTTACATGTTTTTAAATTTTCGACCTATGAGAAAACGAGGTTTTCTGGCCACTAATCAACAAAATATCATTCTGGGGGGTGATTTAGCGCTATTTCCTAGCTTTCTGGCGCGTTATTTCCACTTTTCGTTTTTCGTCATTTTTGGACATTTTCGACATACTAACCCCTTACGTGTTTTTAAATTTTCGACCGATGAGAAAACGAGGTTTTCTGGCCACTAATCAACAAAATATCATTCTGGGGGGTGATTTAGCGCTATTTCCTACCTTTCTGGCGCGTTATTTCCATTTTTCGTTTTTCGCCACTTTTGGACATTTTCGACATACTAACCCCTTACGTTTTTTAAAATTTTTGACCTATGAGAAAACGAGGTTTTCTGGCCACTAATCAACAAAATATCATTCTGGGGGGTGATTTAGCGC
>JAFBJQ010002826.1:1612-27357 GCA_016785345.1 Trinectes maculatus
GCCCAATTGGCAGAAAATAGCCTGAAATCACCCCCCACAATGATATTTTGTGGATTAGAGGCCAGAAAACCTCATTCTCTCATCGGTCCAAAATCGCAAAAACACGTAAGGGGTTAGTATGTCGAAAATGGCCAAAAATGGCCAAACCCGAAAAGGGAAATAACGCGCCCAATTGGCAGAAAATAGCCTGAAATCACCCCCCAGAATGATATTTTGTGGATTAGACGCCAGAAAACATCATTTTCTCATCGGCCCAAAATCGCAAAAACACGTAAGGGGTTAGTATGCCGAAAATGGCCAAAAATGTGTCTGTATCATTGAGTAGTGCCGAGATTTTCGCATGGTAATCAGTTGTATTGAGCACAACTGTGCATCTTCCCTTATCAGCTGGAAGGATTGTGATGTCTTGGTCCTTGCTAAGTGCTGCTACCGCTTTCCTCTCTTCAACGGTGAGGTTGGAGGGTGGGGTTTTGGCATTGGCCAGAGCTGCTGACACTTTCAACCTAAGCTCTTCGGCTTCGGTTCCAGTTAAGTTGTTTTTCTTTATGGTTGATTCAGTAGCTGTAATCAAATCAACCGTAGGTAACTGTTTTGGTGTCATAGCAAAGTTCAAGCCCTTGGATAGGACCTCTTTCTCTGCGTGGGTCAGTTCTCTGTCGGACAGATTCTTAACCCACCTGTCTTGGGTTTCTTTTTGTGTTTGCATATCGGTCTTTTGCCTCCAAGTAGGTATTTCTGTGTTCTTGTTGTTACTCCTGGATCGTAAGTTTTGAAATTTCCTGGTCTGTCTTTCTTTGCTTTTGTTGTGTTGAGACAGTTGGGCTTCTTTAGTGAAATCCACAACTTTCTCCAAAGTAGAATCAGGTAGGAGTGAAGTTAGTTCCTGTAGCAAACAGTCTGCTTTCTCCTTCAGCCCTTCGATGGTGAAATTGGTCTGTCTTATTCGTTCATTGAGGAGTTGGTTTTGTGCCTTTTCGATTATCTTTTCCACTCTATGGAGATTGGTTGAACCACAAGGTTGAACTACCTAATCCTTATCCAATCAGAACAAGGAGTGGAAGGGGTCAATATTCAGCCTTTGCTTTAATACTTTGAACAACTAAACTGGCATTTAAAGGGTTACAATCATTGAATGTTTGGTATTTTTGAGCAAGTCAGAAGTTGTTGAAGTGATTTATGAAAAACGCAGAATATAGATGTATGACGATTACACACACACACACACACGCACACGCACACACACACACAAACACACACACACAAACACAATACAGAAGTACTTTTTTTTTTCATTAAAATGCAATACAAGTTTAATACAATGTAGGTGGTCTGTTAAACTTCACTCCATAGTACCTGGTGGAATCTGACAGAAAAGAGACAAGTGTTAGCAAAAGAATACCAAGACAGGATTGAGCTAACAAGTTTGTTCCAAAAACAAATATATGCATATTGAGAAAATCAGGACTTCATGTCCTCAGAGGATAAATCAGTGAAGAGATTCTGGTCAGGGTTCCTCTCAGTCTGCAATGAGAACAGAACTGTCAGTGAATAAACAAAGGTGACCACAATCAACCAGTAGTAATTTGGACAGTTTATTTCTGGGCCAGCGACGACTCTGGCAGCTGGAAACCCATGGTTCTCCTGTGTTAACAGTCTTTGGCACAGACTATGATCTGCTTTTCCTCATGTTAATAAACACCTCGAATCATTTACCCTAATTAGAAATCTTTCTTGAGGGCACAGCTTTAGTTTGCTGTGACTGGTGATTCACTGTGCTTTTGTGGATACACAAAACACAAGCATTTATCAAAAGTGTCAACTATTCTAAATCAAGATATGTTTAAAAAAATCAAGTGTTAGCGGTTTAAAGCAACCCAGCTCTGATATGGAGGAGTGTGCAATTGGAACTATTGGTACTACACTCTCGGAAACAGGGCGTGGGGTTATTTCTGCTGAATCCAATTACCCGTCAGCTAATGCACTGTCTTACCAGTTTTGAAAGACAAGCACAGATTAGGAGCAGATGTAGGCAAGATTTCTGCTGTCCAGATAAATCAGATTTTTTTTTCCAACCTGCACTGCATTTTTCACACTGAGATTAAGCTTTTCAAAGCAAATCATGTCATTTGTTTTGATTAGTGCAGCATCGCACATGCATTCATTTCTCTTTCTAGAAATGAACAGGAGAAAAAATAAGCTCTTCTCTCGCCATTTATTGTTTTTAATTGTTTCATGAAGGGGCCAAGCAGCTCAGCGGAACTGCGTTTTGGGTTTTGTTAAGTTTCATGTACCTTTTTTCTTCTTCCAATTAATAAATAAAACTAAAAACATTCTTGATAATAAACTTTAATCATGACTAAGGCTCATGTGTGTTATATAATGTGTGTCCTTCAAATATGGCAATGGCAAGAGTCGATCAGCAGGATGGAGCCACTCAGTAACATCAGGTTTTTCCCAGATATTTTGATCAAAGATTTTGCACTTGCCTGTCAAGACAGTACCAAAGGGCGAAAGGAGTCTCTGGAGAGTGACCTCCTCAGGCTTATCAGCAAGGATCAGGAGGTCGTTGGAGAAAAGCGGGTCATGGACATGTAGTCTGATGGAACTGAAAGCACTGTTTCTGCATAGATGACATCATCCAGGGTTTCCTTCATGTCTGAGGACACAGTGGACTTGAGACCGATGTGCCTGTGTTCTGATGTGCCTCATATCTGGCTGTTGCTAAAACAAAAAGAAAGTTTTGTTAAAATGCCATCAATTCTTGAGATAACATAATGATCCCAGCAATAATCCTATTTGATTTGTGTTAACCAAACAGGTGGATTCATTAGCATAGCTAATGAATCCACCTGTTTGCTCTTTGCATAATTTCAGTCATTATTTTTTAACATCTAATTTAGCCATAGTGACCTGGAGTTAGGGGCTGAGGACCCTGACTTGACTCTGGTGACATAGATGCTAGGGACTTGAGACATCCTGGCTACTAATGAGGTCACCTGGTTGTGAAATCCAATTTAAACCACAGACAGGACGAGAGGGGGGTAGGGTCGGCTTGAGCAGTTGTACTAACAGCATTAATAGTGTTACCACAGGAAGTTACCGAAGGAATGTTGGGACCTGTGCATTGGTTTTAATCTAGCATTTTGGTTTCAATCTATACATCTATGTATTTTTCATGTTCTCTATGCGTGCTGTTATTTTGTCATACAGAAAACATTCAACCTATCAACAAACATGCCATGGCAGAGTTGGAGCTACAGAGAAAACCACTAAAGGGATTATTGTGCGTCAGTTTCACAGACAGTCTCTCATCCCATTGCTGGCGATCATCAAAGGAAGCGCAACGGTCTCCCACAGGGAAACACAGGATTAGTTACTATTTCCAACAAAGACAACTGCCAGTTCTTCTTTTCCACTTTGGACACCCTGTATGGACGCTCTTACTTCTAGTGAGGATTTCAAAACATCAGGGACTCAGACTGCCTGTGTGGGTTCAGATGTCGTGATTACCCTGCGGAGGACAAAGCAATTTAGTTTCTTGTGTAAATGTATCTACAGTTTATGGAACATGGATTCTCTTGCACTTATTGGTCTTGATTAAACTGAAATATGATGCTGATTGAAAGGGGAATTTGTGACAGTTTATTTGTGACCCAACTGGTAACGACTGTTGAGTTCAGATGAGGCTGGGATCAAACCTCATATTGTCATATTGTCTTGTGGATGTCTGGAGAATCATCACCGACACCTACAGCAACCCGATGACTTATTAACAGCGATGGAGGACTGGCAGTGGCAAGTGTTATGATCTCATATCTCACCTTTGACCTGTGATGACCCCTGTCTTTTGGGAATCCTCACACAGACAAAAGGGGAATCAAGATTTTGCCAGGATTCAGGCAGGTAGGATGAGGCCAGTGGACATAACCTCTAGGTCCTTCTAGAGGTGACCTGCCACCTCTCAAGAATTTAACAAAGTTGGGTGACGGAGGCTTTAAATGGTGTTAATACTCGAGGAACAAGGCGATGGTTCACAGGTTCGAAAGAATGGAGTGGCTGGGGGAGCTGGATTTGGCGAGACTGAGTTTAGGACTAAAAAAGTGGCCATGGAGACACCTGTCATGTCCATCACTAAGACTGATGAAGATGGGGAAGAGAGTGTGGTGTCAGAAGATGATGATCGTGGGGAGATTGAAGTTGATTACACACGCAACTATTGGGAGGACGAGGACGATATCTACCAAGAATTTGAGGAGTTGGATTTTGAGTCTCTGTCGGACCACTCTGACACACGGAGCATTGCCTCCGACGACTCCTTCTATCCCCCTGACCGTTCAGTCGGCTCGGACATATGCCGCTCTCCAAGCCCGGAGTGCATCTCCTTTTTCAAGGCCTGCTGCAACAACAACTCCATTATCGTCAAGATTATGATCAGACAAGGAGTGACTGAAGAGGAAGTGAGGGAGACGGACAGGAACAGACGAGTAGGTGTTTCAAACCATTTCCACATTCCACTAACCTCTGACAAACTGAAAACCAGCAGGGTCTATACTTCAGTGTGTTCACAAAGGCTATACCAGGAGAAAACATATGTTCCATGGGTACTGACCAAAGATAGATTTTAACAGCCTTATGTTCTTTAAATGTTGAACATTTACCAATGAATTCTAAAGGATTCTAAAGGGACATATATTTGCATTTTTAGATGTATGTTTACTAAGTGACAGGCAGATAATGTTTTCCATTCATTTGCCAAAATTCTAAATCCAAATGTAAATGAATAGTCTGTACTGTGTCACTGTAAAACATTATACTACATTCATTATACTACATTATTCAACTCCAGCAGGTTTTGAGTCACATGTTTAATCACTCCAGTGGCAACTGCTTTATCAACAACAAGGATCAAGTCATTCATTCATTCATTCATCTTCTACCGCTTACTCCTGTTAAGGGTCGCGGGGGGGGCTGGAGCCGATCCCAGCTGACATCGGGCGAGAGGCAGGGTACACCCTGGACAGGTCGCCAGTCCATCGCAGGGCCAACACAGAATACATAAACAGACAAACAACCATTCACACTCACATGCACACCTATGGACAATTTAGAGAGTGGCCAATTAACCTAACCCCCACAATGCATGTTTTTGGGCGGTGGGAGGAAGCCGGAGTACCCGGAGAGAACCCACGCAGACACGGAAAGAACATGCAAACTCCACACAGAAAGATCCCCCGAACCGAGATTCGAACCAGGGACCTTCTTGATGTGAGGCACGAGCGCTAACCACTGCGGTTTACTGAAGAACTGAGAAAAATACAAATCTAAAACGTCCAACAAGATGGAGCTGCAAATTTGAAAGAGAATTGGTAAATTGTCAAGGATGATCTGTCGTTAATATATTATTTAAATCTTAGAATACTGTTTGTATTGGAGATGTTGCTGACCTTCCATAATCTAAGGTAGTTCCAGTGTTGACTGGGTAGTATAATTTTCAGCCTCTTGAATTGTCCTTATTGTGTCAGGTTTCCTTGCAGAAGAAGTATAAAAGAGAACATTTTAACTGGTCTTCTTTCCGTAAACAAAAAAAAGAGAATCTTTTACGTTTTTTCAGTACAGTGCCAGGTTTGAGTGCCTCAGATTCAGCAATTCAGATGTGCTCTGATATCTAACATAAAGATAGAGTGAAGCATGGATTAGTGCTCACTGGTTGGGGTTGGGTCAGGACGACTGATCCTGGCACAGCTGCAGTGAGCCATCAGAGGTCAAATCTTGAAGGAGCGTTCAGAGCGGTTGGCATTAAGCCTCCAGTGACAGATGGGAAGTGTGAACTGCACAATGACAGTGTCGAGAAGCAGCTTGTGAACAGGGCTCAGCTTTTAGTATGGCCCCTAAGACACTGACACTGACCTATGCTCATGGAGCTGGAACAGTGTGACGGCACCACCCCCTGCTGCAAAACACCTATTCACCTGACCTGTAGCAGTTTTTCCAGCTTTCACATGGGGCCAGTGTGTCCAGTCATTTTCACTTTAATTCAATCCAAATACTGAACAGATAAATCCATATTTGTCATTTGTGAATTTATGCCTTTAAATTCATAACTGCAGGGATGAATTTACCGACTGACAGTATCTCTAGGCTTTTTCTATTGTTGTACCAGCTGTTTTTTCAGAGGTTCACCATGGTTCGTAAAGCTACATTCGGAGCTGGTTACTATAACATGTTTGGATTATAGTGTTTTCTTCTTGTTCAAGGGGCAGTATGGGGCAGTTATTACCTATTTCAATAAGAGTTAATCAACCAGTAGTGATGTGGACAGTTTATTTCTGGGCCAGTGACGACTCTGGCAGCTGGAAACTCATGGTTCTCTTGTGCTAGCAGTCTTTGGCACAGACTATGAACAGCGGCCTTATACTTTCTCACAGGCAGGATGACTGACAAGCGTTGTTTCTTTTTATGAAAATCCCTGCAATGATTTTCTCCTTTGGGAAAACACAGTGGTCGATCCATAGAAAAGGGTTCACTGTGGCCAGGAGGAAACATATTGGTGTTCTAAGAGCCAAAATCAATCAGAGCTCAAGTGATGGGAAACTCAAGCACTCTTGCTTCTGTGTTTCAGTCGGGTCTGATTGTGGCCTGTTACCATGGTTTTGTGGATGTGGTCATCGCCCTCTCTCAGTGCCCATATCTGGATGTCAACTGGCAGGATAATGAGGGCAACACTGCTCTCATTATGGCAGCACAAGCAGGTAACCTAACACCGGCCTTTATTACTGAGCAGCTGCATGTACTCTTGTATAATTAACAATTCTCTATTTTTATGTATTTAATGTACATAAGTGAAATAATAGAAATCTTTAGTGTTTAGAAGTCATTATCTTCAATTATCTTTTTCTCAGAAAAGGTGAAATCACTCATTTCTTCACGACTGTCCAAGCACAATATAATATGAACAAATACAGTATGAACTAAAATTTCATTTTCGAATACACTGAATATAATAAATCTGTGTCACCAATTGTACGTTAATCAACACTTAAAAAAAATGTAAACATTGTGTTATTATTCCTCATAACCCATTTCACAGCTAATATTTAATATCTCTTTAAAAAGACATATTATCTTTTGCAATTTTACATTTCTCTCTCCAACTGCTTAGCTTGAAATCCATAATTTACACTGCAGGAAACTTCACTGAATACTTTCAAAATTTGTTCAAATTAAATCTTCAAGCATATTATGTGGTCTGGTGCTTACAAGAATCACTGTTATGAGCTGACATTAGTTGACACCAGTGGAGTTTCATTGTGATGCAGTCACAAGTATCAGACATAATGCCCTGGCCTCTCATCTGATCATTTTTAAAGGCTCACTGCGGCCTGTGATAAATAGTTGCAGACTACTCTTCATTTTCTGCTCCATTAAAAAAAAAGTATTGATCACCTTTAATGACAGAGTAGTCTGCAACACAGCAGTCTGTTTTTTCTGTATATTTGACGACATACTATGCTAAGACTTTTTGTTCATTTCTGATGACATACAATACTATGACGTTTCTGCGCAAGTTTGGACGACATACAATACTATGATGTGTTTTGGTCAAATTTGACGATATACTATACTATGAAGGTTTTGGTGACATTTATAGACTACATATAGACTACATATAAATGTATGTCGTTTTTGGACGACATACAATACTATGATGTTTGTTGCAATTTTGGACGCCATACTATACTGTGACATTTTGGTAAATTTTTGGATGGCATACTATACTATGACTTTTTTGGTCAACTTTTAGACAACATACTATAATAATTTTTGGTCACTATTGACGACATACTATACTACGATGGTTTTCCAGTATTTTTGAAAAAATACTTTTTGTTGAAATTTTGTTGGATGACATACTAAACTATAATATTTTTGACAATTTTTGGATGGCACAGTATACTATGATGGTTTTTGTTCATTTTTGATAACATACTAAAATACGATGTTTTGTGTAAATTTGGACCATACTATGACCATACTATGACATTTTTTCAGTATTTTTGACAACATACTATACTATGACTTTTTAGACCATTTTTGATGACCTATTAAGGATTTTGGTCAAATTATGAAGTTTTGGTGAAATTTTGGCCGACATACTATACTGTGATGTTTTTGTAAATCTGTGGATGATATACTATACTTTTATGCTTTGGAAAACTTTTGGACAATATACTATACCATGATGTCTTGGTGAAATTTTGGACGACATACTATACTATGATTCTTTGAAAATTTTTGGATGAAGTTTTGGTAAACTTCTGGACGATATACTATACTATGACATTTTTGTGAAATTTTGGACAACATACTATAATATAATGTTTTGGTCACATTTGATAACATACTTTACTATGAAGTTTTAGAAGACATACTGTACTATGATGATGTTGAGAAATTTTGACCAAAACAATATACTATGATGTTTCTTCAGTATTTTTAACAACATACTAATCAATGACTTCTATGACTAGGAAGTTTTGGTAAAATTTTGGACAATATACTAAACTATGACGTTTTGGTGAAATTTTGGACAACAGACTATACAATGATGTTTTGGTGAAAAACATACTATACTGTGAAATGTTTGTCAATTTTGGGATGACATACCATACTATGGCTTTTTTGGTCATTTTTGATGACATACTGTACTATGAAGTTTTTGTAAAATTATGAATGACATACTATACTATGGCGTTTTGGTCAATTTTTGGACGACATACTATACTATGATGTTTTGGTGAAATTTGGGATGACATACAATAATATGACGTTTTTTGGTCCTTTTTTGGTAATTTTTGACAACATACTCTGCTATGACGTTTTGGAGAAATTTTGGATGACACAGTGTACTATGACATTTTTTGTTCATGTTTGAAAACATACTATACTTTGGCATTTTTTGGTCGAATTTGTCGACATCCTATACTATGACAGCAAATCCATCATAGAGATAAATGGAAATATCACAAGAAGATGTGCTATGCAGATAAACATTCATGTCCATATGAATTGTGTAAGTTTCCCTCTGGTTCAGGTCATCTGCTCATCTCCAACTATCTGCTGAACTACTTCCCGGGACTTGACATTGACAGGAGGAACTGTCATGGTTTCACAGCTCTGATGAAGGCTGCTATGCAGGGTCGGGCTGAGTGTGTCAGGGCTCTGATGCTGGCTGGTATAACCTCACTCCACACATTTCACATCTCTAAATGTAACAAGTAAACAGGCATCTAATTTGTGTGAATCTTTGATATTTGGCAATATAATCATAATTGACTTGTTTATGATTTCTCTTATGTTTCCAGGAAGTGATATTCAGGCACGAGATAATGGCCGCAGTCTGACTCCCAGGGAGTGGGCTCTCTTCACTGGTCGGTATGAGACAGCTAACTTAATGCAGCAGCTGATGTTGAGGCCCTGCGCTGAGCAGTTCTGTGACTCCTTCTGCCTGGAGTGGCCCCTGCTGGAGGTTACTACTTTCAATATCGTATTAAATGCTTTTTAATCGCGCTATTAAAAATTTTAAAGTCTAATTTAAAATGGACTCTCTTTCTGTCGCTGTGTTTGAAACTCTCTTGCAGGAGCTGGTGGACAAGGCCCGAGAACCAAAATCCTGCTGGAGGCGTTTGATCAACGTTTTCTACTGCTGCCCCTACAGGTTTTACATCAACAACAAGGTAAACCCCTTGGATGATGGCGTTCTTGACCACATGGTCCAGGTCACCACCAGTGTCTCCAGCCCCTTCATTGCCACAGCTTGCAGAACAGTGTGCCCAGGCAGCCCGCCGTGCATTGGGAAGCGTCGTCCTGCCGTCCAGGAGATTCTGAGAAGGCAAAGGTTGGCTGAGCTGAAGCATCTGGGCCCAGATAGACTCAACAACTACAAGAGATTTTTCCAGAACTCGCGGGTCCTCCTCATCCCCAAGGTGAGGGATCGGAGGGCCAGCCTCCAGCCACAGCTGCTCAGCGACATTGCTACGGCCTCCACGGTGGCCATTAGACGAGCCAGTCTGTTGCCGCTCAACATGCTGAGGAGAAGCAGTGTGCGCCCAGGCATGGTGGTGCCCAAAGTCAGGCTCTGCAAAGCCCCGGCTCCAAGCTTTGTACCAGAAAAGGCTAGGCGGCGCAGTAACCCCAACCACCTCCAGATACCCAAGTGGGATTACAAGATGAAGAGAATAGAGAGGAGGCAGGAGGAAGAGAGGCACAAGCTGATACATCTGGCGAGGAGGAGGTGAGGGACAAAGCAGGACATGACTGTCTGCAGCTTCAAAGAGACCATGTGTGGGGGAGACTCACTGATGTCCAAGTGCAAATAACTGCAAACTATCACCTATGTTGTCTGACATTAATAACATTATTAGAGTTGTTGCCTTGTTTCTACTGTACTTGAGTTAACACATGATTTGTAGGTAAAGCAGTGTGGGAGAGACAGGTGCTCAGGAAGAAATTCACATTTAGAGTAGAATCTATAGTTCCTCAGTACAGACAGAAAACCTTTTCTTGGGGCAGATTAAACATTTGGTAACCTTCATGAAATGTGGCAACAATGATGTAAAAAATAATGATCCTGTGGAATATTTGCTACTACAACAAATAAGTAAATCAAGTAATTTAACTCAAAGGGAATTCTTGTGCTAATGACCTTGAACGTGACATAATCTATGTTAGAATTATAATTATTATGTCATCATTATAAATATGGTCTGAATACATAAAGAATAATAATAACAACGCAATTGTGAACCTGCAGCCAAAGGAGCTGATATTGCTCTTCTGATGAAATACTGTATACACGTACTCTGCTAAAGACTCTGAAAATAAAAGAGGAGCGACCACTCCAAGATCACTACAACCCCGTCTCCTAGGAATTAGAACTCCACACAACTAACCAACAACAGCAAATAATAATGGATTCAATTTAGAGATTCTTATTTTGAACAAATTAATTGCTACATTCATTAACATCAGCAGAGTGATGATCAATGTTTGACTACTAGTGGATTTAGTCCTGTCAGATGAGCTATTCAATTCACTATAAACATTTTCTTTTACATGTGAACATGTTTACTATTACCATATATGTGACGAACTGCAAAGAGACAAACGTAAATAGACACATAATCTGGTGGCAGCAACAGCATGTTTACTTCTGCAGTGTAGTTGTATAGAAATGTAATTCTAAAGAGACAGGGCTCATTTCTAAGGGAAAGATGGTGTTAAGATACAGGTGGATGAAAACCACAGGAGGAAACGGCGTCTAAGGTAAAAGGTTGAACAAAGTGAAGTCTGATAAATATTAAAAGCACAGAAATGCCAAATGCCAGATTTGTGCCACAGGAAAGGATCACGGAGTCTGCAGGAGAAAGCCACAGCACAACAGGTATTTGCAAGTGAGGGAAGTGCTTATGTTCCAGCTGAGCTGAGCTGAGGAGCCAGCTCACACTGGCTTTGTAAGGGCTTTGTGAACAACATGGAAGCGGAGCCAAAAATAAACCGCTTAGCCTGGCCTGTTGACTTCTATAATGACAGAAGACAGTCCAGAGTCTGCTGTTCTGCCGTATCTGGACGTACAGTCTCTCATGCTCTGTGAGCACACAACAACTCTGCGTATTTGAATTCCGCATAGTAATGAATGTAACTGATGAAATGTCAAATAAACATGTAGAAACAAGATACTGCTGCACAAAATATGTTGCTGCAAAATATCAAGCTGCTGTAAAATGTTCAGTACACAAATCTCCATAGAAGATGATTTTTTTTCTTTATCTAATAGGAAATGGAAAGAAGACTGTTTGCCCTGTTCCCCCTCCCTCCGGGTTGTCATTGATTTACAGAGCTGACTTTAGGGAGCAGCAAAATAAATAAATAATATTTTCGAGTGAGGACACGTGGCATCCATTGCACTTCTGTCCATCACTGGGAGTGGGATCCCTCACATGAGTCTCTCCTGGAGGTTTCTGTGGTTTATTTTCCTCTCTTAAAAGGGTTTTTTTTTGGCAGTTTTTCCTCACCCTTGTTGAGGGTGTAGGTCAGAGGTCAGACGATGCCACACCCTGTACTCTTTGTTAAAGCCCTATGAGGCAAATTGCAATTTGTGAATATGGGCTATACAAATAAAATTTGATTGATTGATTGATTGATATGAGTCATATAGAAGTTTGTGCTATGAGAGAAACACTCTGAATGCTAAACACCACTTTATATTTTAATTTGCCTGGTGAAGGCCAGCTCTGGTGCAAATTCCAGCCAGTCTAACCAGAGTGATGCTCGAGCTGGTCTCAGGGACAGAACAGGTGTGGACTCAGCAGTGATGGCGTATGGTGGTCACAGGGGTGGGCGGGGGGCAGTTAGGACGAGGGGGAGTATATATACTTACAGACATGAATAATAATATGAAATGTGACACTACACTGCAAGAACGTCAGAAGAACGTCTGCACACTTTTCACATTTTACACAAATCTGATCTGTATTTGTTTAACTACAAAACAAAATGCCAAACAGATGATTAAAAATAAAAAGAAGAAGAGAAGAAGTGGGAGACTAAACAGTGTCCGGCATAGTACTGCATTAACAGCACAGCTGTGTTGGGTTTTATTCAACAGGCTACTTAACCATAACTTGTCAAAGGCAAGATTGATGTACGTTCATGTGTAAGTAAAGTTACAGATTTCATTTTTTTCATGCTGAAACCCATTCAGCAGGCTCCAGAGGGGACAGCAGGCTGTTTTTAACTGAGCACACGTGCTGCACCTGAGATAAGGAAGAAAGATGGACTTTATCCTACCTCTTCTAACTACAGCTGTGAGTGAGGCGTCGCCCAGGCTTTGTTCTGCGGCTCTCACTGATACAATCTGTGCCTGTGCTGTGCTGATGCCTCTGCAGCGAGCCATGCAGATCGGCCTCCGAGACCAAAATGGCTGCCACTCTGACCTGTTGTACAGTCCCTCTAATCTCCACCAGAGGGCCCTCGCTTCCATTTACAACCATGTGGTGCATGTGTGGTGCAGGCATGTACACATTTTGACGAGTTAGTTTTAGACCACTTTTTGCAACAAATAACACCAGAGATGTGATAAACATTTAGATAAACCAGCCAATGATGTGCTGATGTCATTATGTCATGATGTTATAATATTAAGTTAGCACATGTGTAAGGCAAAACATGCCATGTCATTTTTTTTTCCACACACACCAGAAACAAACAGGTTAATTTACTTCTATTGAATCTAAAAAATTTAGATCTGGAGACTGGATGCATGCACATGCATTGGTATGATGTGCTATAGGCCTATACTCCACTGCTTTCAGACTACTGCTCTGATCATGCCAAAATACACATCCCTGCATCCAGCAGACACACAGAGGAAGGCTTTCAGCAAGTAAACAGGAATGTAAACAACACTTGGGAAAGAAAAACAAAACTAGCTTTGCAAATGTTTCATGAGGAAGAAAACGCCCTCAACGTGTTTATCAGATCTCAAGGGGGTCACACAATGCATCTTCATAAACCATGTTTATTTATAATAAAAAAAAAACCCCATGGGCAGATTTAAGTGGTCTTCTTTGCACCTGAATTTTGAAAAGATACTTTTAATCCCAAAAGCAAACAATGTGCTTTCATTAACTTTCAACTTCTCTTTGTCAATCAATGCACCACTGGGATGGGAAACCATTCCTCATTGGGTCTATAGCACCACACAACAATGGCCTTACTTTAAACTGAAAACTGATTATTGGCTGTTTTGGACAAACTGTCTCAAGTGACTTTCAATGAGAAGATTTGCATATTATAATGCTGGAGAGAAAAGCAACGGCTGCTGAGATAATGGAGCTTCAAACAAGATGTTGTGGTATAATTTGAGGATAAGTGTTTAAAAAATCGTTATTTGTAACATTCAAAACACACAAACGCAGCGGCGCCATTCTGTCGATGAAAACAAATCAAAAATCATTTAACAAGAGGAAAAAAAAACGACTCCTATAATCAGAGGTTCTTTGATGGTCCGTTTATATTTTTTTGGAGCAGTTGCAATCTGTTTGAGGCAATAGAAAGATTCACAATTCTCTTTTCAAAACACGTTTGGTCTAGCAACAAAATAAAAGTGTTACTGTTGTTATATCTTCATACAGGTCTTACAGTCAGGTTTCTCTGCCTAAAGATCACAAGGACATACATAACGTTGTCAGTTCCCAGATGCATACCAACAAACACAGTACGTCTGTTATTCATCCAGTGTTTTTGTGGGGACAGCTGCAGTATGAGTCATTCTTCTAGCATCAGAATGTGACCTCTAGGGCTTCTAAACAGCAGTGGGTAGGGAGAACCAGGGTCTATAGTCACATTTCACAATTTAGCCTTTCTCACAAAAAAAGAACAAAATCACCACAAAGTCTCAGATTCACCGACAACGAGTACTCATCATGCATTCATGGATGCAGCTTTAACCTTTTAGCATAATGATACCAATCGATCAGAATTGGGAGTTTCATGCACGGGAAACACACTTCTGTGAACTCGTGGTTGTTCTCTGTTGTGTGATTTAATACAATCGTGTGTTATGTGTAAAAAAAAAAGCAAACTCAGTAGCTGATAATCAATGGTTTGAATTTGACAACATGTCTTCACATGCTGTTAATACTTGTCACTGATGTAGCACCTGTTTGGACTGCTGTCATGACAACGTGGATCCCTGGGCCCTGGTCTACTCTACTCCACATAGCAACAACATTACTACACAAAGTCGACAGTTTAGTGTGTTGACCAGAAAATAAAATGTGAACAAAATTCCTACATGTTGCTGTTTTTTTTTTTAGAGTCTTTTACCATAATGTTGCTGCTATAAGTGACATCCACATCTGCACATAAAAAGTATATATTTATATTTATATAATATATATCCAGACTCTATTAACAGTTTTCTACCATGAAGTTAGAATTGCCACCCATCTCTCAGAAAAGTTTTTTTTTTGTACTTCAAACATTGATTATTTTACAACACAGAAATCAACTAATTTTGTACAACTTTGGAGGAAGCGAGGTTCCACCCGGTCACAGTCCCTCCATGGTAATCTTTTACTTCTTCATCTTTTTTTTTTAAGTTTTCTTTTTCTTTTTCCTCCCCAGACACGGTGCAGTGACAGTAAAACACAGTTAAGAAAAACCAAAGCATTTACATACTGGCATTGTTAGAACCGTGAGGATGTTCGGCTGAAAAGCTTCCACCGAACTTGGACCCTTGAACGCACCCACAACCTTCCCCCTGCCTCCAGAGCTGAGGGGGAATTCACTCGTTTGGCACGGTTATATACACGAGGAGCGCAGTTCACTTGAAGGAACAAAACTGGGATGTGTGGCAATAATGTGGAAAGATGGCTGCCCAAAAAAAAAAGAAAGAAAAACCCACAGCGAGCCTCACAAAAATGAGACTTTTGTCAGGGAAAAGGTTTCTCTACTGACTGAGCCGCTCTTCAGTCTTTCTGGCAGCAGTGCTGTTTCCTGTTAATTCTGTGTAAACTACGTGCAGGGCAGTAAAAGGAGCATCGTGACCAACCATCATGATGCTTCATGACCTAATTCATGCCCAGTGTTTCACATGAGTGATGTGTTTACATCCATCTGGAGCTGTGATATGAGTTCAGAGACTGTGTGTTTTGGGGTTAGGGGAGTCAGAGTGAGGTTGAGCCGGTGGCGAAATGCCTGACATGACACAGAAAATAGTGCAATGTACAGTACACAATGTATCTCCGTAAAATGTACAATGTACATCAAATACTATACAACCAGAATCGAGAATTAAAAAAGTAGAAACACAACAAAAAGAGAAAGGAAAAAAAAAACTGTTACAAATGACAAAGTCCAGGCGAGTTCTTCACCCAGAGGAGGATACATCGCGCTGAAGCCATAGAAGAAACAAACGTTTGTGTGACAGACGTTCTACATGTCCTACAGCTCTGTCTCTTGTGCTTCACGGTACTAAAAGCCATGTCGCTATACCACATATTTACAGGTTCCTCCCAGGAATCGCTCTCACGTCCCACAAATCCTTCTGTCCCTGAATCCACTCTCTCATCGTCCCTCTCAATACACAGCTTGTCTCACTTTTCCTATCAGGCTTTTCCTTCACTTACTCTTTCATCATGTCCGTCTCTTTAACCTTCTGTCTCCAGAGGCCTGCGGGCCGCATGAGGTCTTACCGCCTGCCGAACCTTCACTAGCGGCTGATCACAAACTAAACACAGAGAGAAAATGTGTCACTCGGTTTTGTCTGTGGTGTGCATGCACATGCTTGGCTGCTCGTCCCTTTGCCTCTGGTCCTCATTTGTCCCACTCTCCTTCTCTGTCTGAAAAGAGCGTAATGTCTTAGATTTCCTCCTCACGTTCCCTTTTCCTTTTTCTCCCTCCTCTCTGTCCATCCTCCTGTTACCTACTGTGTGATGCTGCTCAGGAACTACAGGGGAGGATGGGGAGGAAGGGACTGTCCTCTCATCTCTCTCCTCCATTTTTATAAGCTACCACATCAACATCCTTTGTTCTTTCATCCATCCCTTCATCCATCCCCTCCTCCTCCTCCTCCATCCCCATCTCCCCTTACACCCATGAGTCTGGTGAGGCTGGATAGTGGCTGGTCTCGTAGTTTAGCTCACTGTAGGGCCGCGAGGCTGAGTAGAAGTCGACATAGTTGCCGGTGGACTTGAGGCCCTGCAGGTGCATGTTGAGATCACCCTGCGGGGGGCGCCCTCCTACATGGACCTGGTTCTCATAGAAAGCCTGGTCCTCATAGTTGCCGCTGTCTGGCGGGGGAGGGTTTTGGAAGGGAGGGTAAGGCTCAGACGGCAAGCCTTGACAGGAGACCTGTAAACAGATCATCATCGTCAGTACTGAGACTTATGTATCCTCATGTGGTGATGTTCTCTAGTCAGTGTGTTCATTTAGCAAAAGGCTACTTAAGATACAGAGAAAAACAATAGGTATTGATAATGTAATGACATATTTTAGATGATTTGAAGATCTGAACAATTGGTAAAAAATGAATTATTATTGCTCCTTAAAGTAATGTAAGCAATGCAAACAATTGTGCTTTTCACCAAAAAAATATGTAAGAGAGCAGGAAATATGCTAGATGCTAAGACAAATGCTTAACGTTTGTCCAATGTGAATATTTGCTTGTTTTTCAGTCCCTGTCTCAGTACAAGGATTTGGACAAAACAAGCTGTGTCTTTATATGTTAGCATGTAATATGACCTTGATATTGTATGGAAAACAGTTAAATGATTATTCAAAATAAATCTAATTAATGATTTAACAATAATAATAAGACAGCAGTGTCTTTAACTTTAACTCAGACTTGCTTGACTACAAAATGGCAGGCTGACGACCCAGTGGAATGAGTGTGTATTGCTCTGGAACTGCCATCTCTGATACCACAGCCAAACAGTGGGACAGGCAACATGAACACCATTTTACTGGCAGCAATTTAGAACCAAATGCCAGACGCTGACAAAAACCTGCTGCTGGATTCCAATAACGTTTAAACGGGACTGCGTATAAGTTTATAGTTAGGTTTGCAGAAGTAATAGTATCTTTACAGTATCCCTATAATACCACAATTCATTGTACTTTGCTGTGGTAGTTCACGTCCATCTAGATTTACTGTGAGGTTCCAAACACAAGTGAGAGAGTGAAAGAAACGTCCTCTAGTCTGTCACCATTGTACGTGTTCAGATGGTTTCCCCTCACAACATGCAGTTAGTGTTTTCATTTTCCCTTTTGTTTTCATTTCTACTTATTCTATTTATAGGAAGAATTGCATTTTCTGGCTACAGGTAGTTTGTTTAGTCATTTGGGTAGCAGTAGTTGTAATATAATCACACTGAAGCCAGTCAGGTTTTTGGTCCTGAAATGTACTATGGTTATATCAAATCATAATAATAAGATGGATTTTTGGTACCTGATTATACTTCAGGTCATCAGTAGGTGACACATATGCTCCTCTGTGTAGTGTTGAGGACCCACCAGAGATCTGACCTGCAGAAACAAAGAACAGAAAATACACATACACAGATGTGTGAGTGAGCAGTCAGAATAACCGCACTTATTACACTGTGGCAAAGTGTAACACTGAAAATGATGAGTAATGACAATTTAAGACCGTTCAAGAATTAATTGGTTTCCACATTGCGACTGAGTCGATCTGTGCAGGGAATAAGAAAAACAGTTTGGCATGTCTGGATTTTTGCTGCAGTCAGAATCATCATCGTTGGCATTAAACATTGTCATGTGGTACGATGATCACTGTAATTAAGTAGGCCTACCCGTAAAACAAAAACGTTAACAACAAAATAACAAAACATTTAAGGTTTGCTGCACTGGCCTTTTTGATTCTATGATCTGAAAGAACAAATTGCGGTATATTCCTGAATTTTTAAGAGCCGCACACAGATTTGGTTTTATTTTCATATCAACCCAGCTACAAACATCAGACTGTTGCACGTGAGTGCGTAAGTTGGTGTCAGACGTGCAATATGGAATTCCTACTCGTCATGGCGTCCTTCCGGGATGTGTGCTCCCCCTTGTTCCCATGGTAACTGGCATTGCCGGTTGACTCATAGTCTGTCTTCCTCTCCTTCATCGCCATCATCTCCCTGGGGGAAGCAGGCGCACTTGCTGCACAAACACGCACACACACAGACACAAAAACACACACATTAATAATAATACTAATAGTAAGTAGACAAAAAGTCCCCAAAATGTTTGGATTTAAGTCCACACAATATGAGAAATACCAACACTACCCCCCCCAACATACACACACACACACACATGCATATGACATACAGTAAACACAAACACATGCACACATCTCTAACCCTCAAACCATCATTAAGATGCTGTCAGTGGATTCATGTGGACATGACTTGAACAGGAGGGAGTCCTGTAACAGCAGGTAAGTCTGAGTGATTTGTAAATCATGTATTTAATGTTCCTTCATAAAGGCCCAGCACTCTGAAGTTTCCCTGCATCTTTTATTTGCTTCAACCATCACACTGGCCTCAGTGAAAAATGGCGGCAGTCGGAGATGTTTGTATTGTGCCTCTGTGGGTGTGTGCCATCCTTTACAAAGCCTTATCTTTTTGACTAGGCTGTGATTTCAAAGAGGTAAATACTGAGTCATCACTCCTCTCTGTATCGGCTCTAATCTTGCCTCTGTCTTCTCTCTGTCTCCCGGACTACATACCACTCTCTTTCCATCTGTATTTACTGTGTATGCATATATTTTTACCATCTTAAACTCCCAGTGGTTTATTACGCCCTGCCTGTGTCCATATTACTCACGCAAAAATCCATTTGTACCACACAGGGGTAAACAAACCACAAAAAAAACAAAAAAAAAACATACAGTACAGCCACGGTGATTAAAAAAAGAATATGTGCTGGACTTGAAGAGGTTGGTGCGATCAGTGGTGAAATTGATGAAGTAGATCTGGTTAGCAATGTTGAGGGAAAACCTGGCTGTACCAGTGCCACATGGTTCAGTGATGTTTCCTCTAAGACGTCCTCATTAACAACAGGCCTTCACACGGAGGCTGCTGGCTATCATGCAGCATGTCAGCCTGTTGGAGAAGCTGCATCTGCCTCGTTGTTTCTTCTCAGTCCCTCTGTACATGGCCAATTATGCTCTGCCCTGCCTCTGCAGCTAAACAGCTGTAGATACTGTATATACATGACAGCCTTTCACACACACACTGTAGAGAAGCACTTGTATGTCAGAAATATATGCACAGCAGTGAAATTAAACAAATGACTTGGCAGACCATATGGGACTCAAACGTGTAAACTGAGAAACAAAATATAAAATGCCCCCAAACTACAGCTTTTATTATTTTGCCACAATCAGCTGAGAGCATTATAAATCCAGTTCTCTCCAGTAAAGGCGTCTTAGATTGCCCTAAGGCAATCCGGGTTATGAAGTCAGTCCACAGAGGGATATTGTCTGATAACTACCGTACTCAACTATTGATCTGCAGAGGATGATCAGTAATTGACTTTTGTGAAATATCTCAACTCCTGGATTGATGAATAAGCAGACCTGAAAGCTCCAAACAACAAGTTGTACTGTCACTGAATTCTTATCGCTGTTACATCTTCGGTGGCAGTTGTTGATGAAGATGAATGTAGACGCTCCAGCTGCACTAAGTAAGTCATGCATACGGCCAGGTCCTATCTATACCAGCTTTATTAAGAACCACTGTAATAAATTCATCACATTATCATCTCTTAATAAACGGCTGGACACTATGATTGAGGAGTAATCCCTCACCACACTTTCCATTTTATTCATAACACCTGCATGAATGAAGTGTTAAATATCCGGCAGAACAATTTTCATAGCATACTGTCATTCACTGCTTGGGCTCTGCAGAAATTCTTTATTGAGTTATGAAACTGATTTATTCAGCGATTCCCTGTGAAAAGCAGGTGGGGTACAACTTTCATACCCATGATGGTTATTAAGTGAGGCTTCAACAGCAAAATAAGGTTTAACATCCATCACTGATGTTGCCTGTCACAAAACACTCCTCTTCCTCCATTTCATTATATTTTCCCACTTCCACTCCCTCTTTTGTAACACGAGCCAAATAATGATGATAAAATGCAAAAGTGCCTGAATGACTAAAGGCCTTTACTTTAAGATGGACAGTGGATGTTGCCAGCAGTGTTACATAATGCATGTCTGAAAGTCGGTTTTCATTAAATGGATAACATGTATTCAACATTCCTAATCTTCATAGATGTCCAAACCATGTTCCACACATTTCTACATGAAAATGATTCCACCATCTTTATTTTTGGTTTCACTAGAAGTCATTATTGTCCCAGTTATATTTAGAAGCCTTTTAACTCAATAGAAAAAAAAACACACTTATGTGAGCCTACTCTTCCCATCTGATTTCTTGGCACATGAGGAGAGTGAGCATCACAGGATGTGATATCATCAGTCCGCAAATACTGACACTTTGCAAGACTTATATGAGTCAAACCCTAATTTCAAAAATGCAAGAGCGTGAAGGATTTTACTTGATGACAGCAGCCACCACCGTGTGAAGGTGCAGGACGACTTGAGCTGTACCGTTGTGGCGTTTGTTTGAGCCGACTGTCATGATGGAGAGAATTATGGAGGACAAAAGGACAGGCGGGACGGGAGGAGGGAGGGGTGCTGGACTCACCTGATCGATTGTTAGGCGAGGTCCGTACGGGAGAGATGGACGGAGTGCGAGAGGAGGAGTAAGGTCGCTGTCGGTCTCTCTCTATTGTGGAGGAGGAGCCGACGAAATGGTACTGAGAATAACCATCCTGACGGGATGGGAAGAAATGAGACAGTGTTAGAAATATTAACATGACTCACATGTCACAACATGTGATTTGAATGATACATGGACATGAATGATATATACTGCTTATATGCCATGTGCCATGTGGACCATACCTTCTTGTAGAGGCTGCGGAGGTCCCTGTATTGCCACATGCTGTTCAGGACTTGAGATGCTGCTTTCACCACTTTAGGACTATGTCTAGGAATTCAGCAGAAAAAACACAAACATACAGTATAAAGCCTGACTGTCCTGAAGGAACAGACATAAACTACAAACACTAAACCTGTATGTAAAACATCAACTCGGTGCAACCGCTTTGATTTTTTTCTCAGCCACAACTACATAATTACTTGTTTGACTGAGTGATTGGCCAGTTTTTCAGTCTGCATCCTTCAGGGTTTGATTCAGCTGACTAATGGCTATGGGTCTAATAGGCTTGCATGGCCTTATCAGCAATTTGGAAAATACACTTAATTTCTTCGTGTTGTGATGGTGAATTCATTTTTTTATGATCAGGATTATGTGATAGCAAACTCCATCCTGCAGGGAAACTAAAACTATCACTTTAAGGTTCTAAAACTTTTTTTAAAATGTTATATTTATAATTTCACTCTCTCTAAAACAACAGCAATTAGACAACATAAACATAAATGCATTCAATATTATATTAATGAACTGCATTGGTCTTGAATATTAACAGCACAAACAACATACAAGAGCTTGCTACATTTAACTGCCAAATCTAAATAATAAACCAATAAAAAAGCCTGAAATAGATAACGGCAAAGCAACTGCAATGTCGATACTTTGAAGGTGACTTTGCAAACCGCATGTCAACCCTTTATTGTTGTTGACTGTTTAGACCTGTGACTCCATCATCTCTAAAACAAGCAAAAAGTTGATCTTTAGCCCTTTAGATAGATAGATAGATCTTTAGTAAATCTATCTATCTATCTTCACCTCTGCACAGTACTACATGATGTCTCCATGCTATCACAACCATTGTTAAAGCGTCACATTCTAAATCTGATTTTATTTTGGATCCTGATTCAATAGAATAAATTCAGCAACAATGACAAGGGGGTTTGTAGCTATAAAGTATGCAGGATGTATACGGATAATGATCTGTGGCTTGATCATGGGAAATTTAGTTTTTAATTACATCATACATGGCCAAATACATTTTGCCAATGTATTACTTATTCTAGCTGAATAAATAAATTTTAACATATCAAAAAAGCAACCCATAAATCTTCAGAAGATGCTATGCTAGAATACATCTTCCCACAACCTTGTCTTATCAGCATCTTTCTCTTTACCCTCTTCCATCCATCAACATCTTTCCATTCCTCTTACTTGTCTCCTTTGCTGCGGGCGACGCCGATGAGCTTCTCGATGCCGCCGGCGTCCCTAAGAGCCTTGGTGTTCTCCATGTTCTTGGTGATGACCTCGTGCAGCGCGCAGCAGATAGCCGTGATGGTGTCATCGGACATGGTCTTCCCCACCAGGCTGCTGTTGTTGGCACCACCTCCCCCTCCTCCCCCACCACCGCTGCTGTTGTTGTTGTTGCTGCCTCCGGGCAAACGGTGCACAAGGTCCCTCATGGCATATTTACCTTTGGGCGAGAGACAGTGACAGAGAGTGTGAAGATGAGGTAGAAGAATGCAGGTTTTAGAGATGGAAATGAGGAGAATAGGTTGATATAAGTATCCTAACATCCTATATATAATAGTTTTGGTTTTCTAACACCAATGCTGATAAAGGTGGTTGAATTTTACAGGTAAGTAAAAAAAATATTGTTGAAATACCTTTTTTTTTCTACAAAAATGTTTCTTTCATTAGTAGAAAACACTGGAAATGTGATGCTAAACTTGAATTACACTGCAGGCTAACTTGATCTAACAGCTTTTATTTTCCTGTAGTTTTACTTTCTGCTATTATACAGATTGTATAAACCTGCTCTTTGAATCTTTTCTAAATAAAAAGAAATCCATATCAAACCTGCCCAGCTGCTGGGTGATAGTCAGACAACTGATGGAGACATTGCAACATGATCCAACACCAAGTGACTACATTTCCTGTAACACCCCAATACTGCTGTCAGGCAGCCCTGTCCATCCTGCCCTCTGCCCCGCATTCTGATTGGGTCATCGCCCTGGGGTCATGGGGTAGGGACCCACTGTCAGTTCACATCAACTCCACTCTTTATTTATTTATTTTTTTAATACTGTTAACATCCCACTGGTGAATTGAGCACCAACTCCACATATATTCACTTAAAATATAAGAGCAAACTAAAAACTAAACATAGTTAAATTGCACCTGATGTTAATGGATTTGTGTAGAAGACAGAACTATATTGTAGTTACTGTCCAAACTACTGTAGCTGAAGCGAATTGGTCCTCTTGCTCCAAAATGACTGTAAAATGATCTATTATAATATGAAATTATTGTATATGTGAGCGATGTAACAAAATACTACTGACAGATAAAGGTCTAGATAAAAACCACAACACACTGTAGAATTCATGTTTACAAACAACAGACCAGTGTCAACACATTCTAGCCAACTCGTTCAGCTGAAGTTTCTAAATGACATTCTCCATTCCAGCAATAAAAAATACACACAATTCTGCAGGTTATCAAGGCAATGCACACTTATTACAGAAAGACATGAAACAGAATTGAACCATGTAAACAACTTAAATCAACTATATAGCCTATAGCCATATACTCAGAGTATTTGCAATTTTCACATTATTACAAATGCACGAGTTAAAGTGAAGCTCTCAATCAAATTTGCAACACTGCAGCAGTAAAACAATAGTTGGCTCACAGTAAACCTGTCTGTACAGAGAGAAATGTCTGAGGAGCTGTCTCTAATGCAATTTCATCATGGTAACGCAGCAAACGTGGAGGCAGGACAACATGTCCTGTCAACACAAACACACGCATGTCCAGCTGCAATACAATATACTGTACACGTGACATTACGACCTCAATACACTGTGCACATGAATGGCTGCATTCACTTACAGACTGCACATGCAGACACAGTCACACACATGCATAGCTCACAGCTCACAGCCTGAAGCATCTCATCAGAGACAGTGGAAGGAGACATGTGGTTGTTGCTATGGGGACCAACAGAAAAGCACAAAACACTGCTCCTCTCCAAAGGAAAGCAGTCGGTCAAAGAAACATTACTATCTGCTAAGAGAAAGAAACCATCTGCATGCAGACAGTGTGTTATAAAGCAGTTTAGCGCTTCTTTTATTACAGACACCAGTCAGAAACCCACTGCTGGTGTGTCCTTCACAACAGCAATAACCCTTTACCAAATTGCATTCTCACAGCTGTGTTTCTAAGTATATTATACTGCTGAACATGACCACTTGAATAAGTGGCACGTTGTGCATTTAAGTATATAAGTAATTCTGCATATGGGTCAAGATGAGTACACTTGTTTTCAGTGCCATTATTTTCAATTAAGGCAAATTTAAACACATTACTCCATTAGTATCAAAAGCAACATCAAAAGTGGCTTAATAAAGTTGATTTTCTTTAGAAATGATGCAATGACTCAGTGGAAGTCACTGCGTTGCACCAGTGTCACATTTTCATTCACCTTTTTGTGTCCTGTATATTTACGTCTTTGCATACGTTTTTGTCAGTTGTGAACTACATACTCACCAATGAGCTCCTTGTTTCTGATATCCAAAGCCATGTTTCTTAGTGCAGTGGCCACAGCACACACCACACGGTCATTGTCTATCCTCAGCAACTCCACCAGGATGGGTAGACCCTTCTCCTTACGCACTGCAGCCCGAATATACACTGACCACTGACAACAAACAAAACATCAGAGTTGTTGCACCTTGTTGTTTTCAAAGATTTTTCTCCTCATTATCGTCTAGTACAGGCAACATTGTGTCTGTGTGTGTGTGTGCGTGCGTGTGCGCGTGTGAGAGACCGAGATAATTTTTTTCTAGAAATCGGGGTAATTTCAAGCAATGGAACTTTATTATAACAACAGATAGACACCTCATTTTGACACACGGAAGGACTGAATTTTTTTCCTTATCATGGAATTGGCTAAAGCAAATTTAGTAGAGTTACTGAGCTAATTAAATTAAACGAATTAAATTAAACAAATATATGTAATAATACATATTATAGCTTGATCTGTTTGTGGCAATGCATGTCAAGAAACCAATGTCAATAACATTTGTGCTGCCATGAATGAATTATTTAAGGATCATGCCACCAGTTTATGAAATTTGCCCATTTTCCAAATCCTCTGCAGTTAAA